>NJDD01001463.1:174998-262831 GCA_002245505.1 Calephelis nemesis | reverse complement strand
AATTCCGTCCTTAGTGAATGTCTACTCAATAAAACGACCCTACTCAACAGATTTCATGACTGTAACTTTAACAGTTTTTGGTCGGCGACCATGAAACAATCAGTCAGGACTTGTTATTTTAAAGGTATTGATAATGTGTTAAGTTTGGGATAAGATTGGATATGCGTAATTTATTCTGGGGTATTGTATAAAAAGTGAAACAGATATGTAAATTAAGTGTTACACAAAATATGAACTAAAGTGTATTGTGGAAAAGAAAGGATGTTATCGTATTTTCTACATAATAGATCATTCGGTAACCAGGTTATAATAAACAGATTACTGATAGAGTGCTTTACATAAACTTGTCCAGGTTCTTCTTGTAGGAGGGAAGTAAAGAATGCTTAGGCATGTATTACGGGACGAGAGTTAAGCGTTCCCAGGTTGTGATGTCTTAAGGGATTAGTATAGAGTCAGTGAAAATGGTGGCAATTTTGTTGCGCACTCACTAAACTAATTTTAAGCTATCGTTGTATTCTTTCAACGAAAGAATCAGAAAGAGACTTTAAATTCTAAACTATTATAAAACTATAATTTTTCTATTTAAACTATAATTCTAAACTGTCTAATTCTTATTATTATCACCAATGTAAAAGTATTTTATTTAAAACCAATTTTATAAATACATAAATGATTTTTTTCTTTTTTTGTTCTTCACCCCCTTAACTATTCCAGACGCAATTTTAAGATTTTTGAAATTAAAAAAACCTGGCAACAAAACTGGTAGAGCGGCTAGTAAAAACTATAAACAAATTGCATGTTTTTTTTAAATCGCGGTTGAGTTCAACTTGCGGTTTGCGTGGGTCCGACACAAAAGCTTTATTGCACATTAACGTGGTTTTATTTTGAAAGAAATTCTAAAACGAGGAAGTTTTTCATCGTTTAGATGTCTGGCTTTGTGGGTATTATTTAGTCTTAGTATAATGGCAGAAATAATTAATATGAAAAAATAAGGAATATTTCCTGAACTAGTTATTCGTTGGCTAATTTTCTTTATTTTGTATTTACATAAAATATATACGATATTTGACTATCTCGTTGATCGAGATGTTTGTGAACACACGTAACACCACTGACTAACCCCGAGGCTTGGATTCGAATCCCAACGGGGGCAGACATTTGTGAGATGAACATTAAGATTTTCTTATTTCTGGTTTAGATAACAGTACCTACTAAAATTAAAAATGTGGACCCTTCCACCTTGCTTCCTTTTGTTTGTTCTTTTTTACACTTATCAAAAAATTGTTAAGTAGTTTTAACCACCTCGTTGGTCGAGTGGCTAGCGTACACGCCTAACTATGCCGACCAACCGCGAGGCTCGGGTTTGATTCCCGAAGGGGAATTTGTTTGACAAACATGTAGCCATGTAAACATGTAACCATTTCTGGTCTGGGTGTTTATTAAAATTATTCTGGTGTATAAATATTATATTTACATATATTAGAATCGTTGACTAACATCCATAACACAAGCATATAATTTGCTAACTTTGGGATTAGATTCAATTTGTGTGATTTGTCCAGGGATATTAATTTATTTATTGGCTTAATGGAATCTTAGCTTAACAATAGATAAGACCTTGTTAAACACAGCCTGCTTTTTTTCCATGTCGAGAGTAGATACTGACTAAAATACTTTTCGTTTTTATACAAGTACCAGCAGTTTCACGTAGCTTCACCTACGTAATTTTGCTTCTACTGCACTGATTGGTAAAACAAAGCCTATGTCACTTAGGAATAATGTAGCATTTTAAAGGTGAAAAAATTTTTGAAATCGGTACAATAGTTCCGGAGCCTATTCATTTCAAGCAAAAAAATAATAAAATCTTTCCTCCTTCTAATATTAGTACAGATAAAAAGTAACATAGTCTTAAACACTTCTTTTCGAATTTCTTCTCGTTAAAAGTTCCATAAGCACTTATTTCTTGCGAGTAAAAACTAAATACATCAATATCCATAATACACTCGTACTTACAGCGAAAAGAAAAACGATGGAACGAATATTTTTACAAGCTGTGAATACAGAAGCATTGGATGAGAAGTTTCTAGCCTCCCTGGGGCGAGACCCGCCTCGGTTTCGCACCAATATTTGAGCGGATATCTCAGAAGTTTTTAAGAGGGTTTTTAGGAATTTACATACACATATTAATTTATATTCTATGTCTTATTCATTTTTTAATACTTTATTGTAGGCACACATGCAATATCACTATAACAAAAAAAGTATCTTCACGCCCATATTCCCGAAGAGTTAAGCACAGGAACAGCCAGATCACCAAGGACTAGCCGAGGACACTAAATCCTGCAATGTCCAATACAAGTCTATCGCCGATTGGGCACAAATCCAATCCAAAATTGAAAAAAAGAGCACATTTTTTGCTTACACATTAGGCACATTAGGTCTTGCACATTTGGTCCAACACTCTGGTCATTTATGGTGTCTTCTCTGACTCTCATCAATTATGGTGTCTATATAAGCCACGTTTTTTTCGGAAATATGCTTATCTTATCACGTAGCAGTTTCACGCAGCTTCCCCTGCGTAACTTTGCTTCTACTGCACTGATTTTGATGAAACAAAGCCTATTCATTTCAAACAAACAAACAAAAGTCAAATCTTTCCTCTTTATAATACTAGTATAGAAAAAAAAGAACAACTTCTAATTTACAAATTATTAATTAAAATAACTATGTAAGTACCTATCTATATAAATGTTTAAGTACCACTAAATATATTCCAGTCTAGGAAGTGTTTTTGACTGAGATTGCCAATTCGGTCATTTTAATATTGCTAAAAATTACTGTTTCAGATTTATTAATTCAGTACACCTGCCAAATGACATTAGACAGACAAGACCAAGAGTCAGCTCAGTTCGTAGAAAAATCAAAGGGTTTCGAAAAAATATTGGTTTTTGTAAGTCATTTATAATTTGTAATTAAAATTAAAAATTTAAATCTAACAAAAAATTTCTAGTGAAAGTTTAATTCCGATGTAAATACAGTCTTAGATTTGTTATCATTTGTGAAGGCATTTTCAGGTAAATATATATGACGAATTAGGAACGTTCGTGGTGTTTTTAAAAAGTGTGACGTCATCATTGCTGACGTCACTGTTGTAGTTTCCATGATGATGATTCATTTTGGGTGTTCTCAAAAAAAACTTCACAAGCACTTTTCACTCCGTTTATTTAACGGGCAGCATAACGACGTCCCAGACAGGCGTGTGAATCGCGAATGCCTTATCGCTTACAGTGCAGCCGTTTTTATAAGGCTCGGCGCACGTGCAGGCGCAGGTCTTTACAAGTCGTTAGGCTAAGTATCGAAATAACAATGATAACCTTAATTTCACATCGCAATCGACTCAAAGTAATCAACTGATGGTTTATAAACTTATTTTCTGGACATCATCAAATTATTTAATTTAATTATTCTAGTTTTTCAGAGGAACTAATGTGGTTGCGCCGACATATACATTTGAAATTAAAGTTTTAAAAAGTTTTGCAGTTATTCAGCTAACTTAAAAGTTTGGAAACCCCTGATTTGATCTAACTTAACGATTTTTATAAAATCAAACTACGTAAATTTTAAAGATGACAACTTTTTTGCAATTGCTCAAAAGTTTGTTTTGATAATTGTTTTATTACGTAGGTAGTTCCTTTCACGTGGTCATAAACAGAAAAATAGAAAAATCAAAAATCAAGCATAGACAAGCTTCAGTAACCTATCGTTGCATTATCGTTGTTATGAAGAATGAAAGTGCGAGAGGCAAAAAAGAGAGAACTTGAAAGGAAAAATAAGAACAGAAAAGTCTCTGACTGTTGTTAGAGGTAAGATGTAAAAAAAAAAACCTATCGTTGTTTTGGAATAACTTTACATACATACCTACTAACTTTACTAACTAATAACTTTGGAAGGACCGGCCAAATTTTAATATATTACCCCCTGTATGTGCTTGAATGGTAATACATATTTAATATTATTGCGAAGTTGTAATATTTACTATAAACATTCCTTCAAAACTGTCCGCAAAAAAAATTCACTTGTTGTCTCGCCATGTACCCAGTAGTAGTCATGACGTCACCAGACTGCGAATGCGACTGCGGTCGATGGAAACTAGTTTTCTAGCAAAAGTAAGTTTACTGGCTACCTTACCCTCCGAACCGGAACACGACATGACGTTATGGCGGCAGGAATCGGTAAGACGGTGGTACCAATCCGGGCGAGTCGCTGCTAAACTCTACCACCTAGTCGGATATCACGGTGTTAGTGATAGTATGCCTGTGCTCGCCTTTTACGAGCTGCCTGGCAAGGAAGGCAGATGGTCTATTCTACAAAGGAGCTCAGACCAACACGGATCTGCTTGACTTGTAATTTCGAAAAACGAGGCCTAAAGCATAAAATGTCTAGCTCAAAACTAATACCCTAGACACCAATGGGCTCAAAACTAAAATACTCTAAGAGTTTTAAATAAAACTAAGTGCTCGAAGTTGTAGAACGGATTTGCAGGAAGCGAGCGCGTTGACAGCGGCATTTCAGGATCGGACCACGTTCATTCATCCCTCACTTAGGCCCTTTCGCGTTTGTATTCAGTTTTACGCGGAAACACTACACTAGGAACCATCCTCCTACTATTACTCCCTTCTTTATCACTCACGCAATTCTAATACTTGCTAGACAGAGACGAATAAACAGGATCAATACTGTCTGGAACGCCCCACAGCTAAACTCGGCAACTGCGCTTCTTGTATAAATTCGATGAAATAAAACTGGATAAAAATCATTATAACGTTTAGTTAATGTTAAAAAAATGTACAGGATATGATCTTTTATAATAGCCCCAAGACTTAGTAATATTCGAAGAGGGGGCTGAGAAAAGAGCACATGTTTTCCACGTGGTTTAGTTACGATACAATGTTTACCTTGGCCAGGTGATCGCGTTTCTTACGTGTATACGACTGTACCACGGGTGATTGACCTTTTTAAAGCTAAAATTTAAAATATTAACACGTTCATACCTATTTGTATGCTTACCTGATTTTTATGATTTTTAAACTAAACTTACGAATTAAAATAACGGTAATTTACTGAAATGATTTATTATGGTACATGACAGTGAACAAGTAGAGGGGTTTTCTGTTAGTTAGAAGAAACCGTCCTCTATAGTCGCCATAAATGTTACTGGTGCAATGCCATGTTATGGATCTTAGGATACGTGTTTGTCTCCCAGCTACCATAACCTATGCTGGGCATTGAATATGACAGTAATATATTTTTTTTGTGTTGCCAAATAAATGTTTGGTGTTTTCACTCTATAAGTTTATTTCTGCCAGAACTGACCCCCTCGTTGGTTGAGTAGTAAAGCATACACGCCTAACTACGCCGACCAACTGCGAGGCTCGGGTTCGATTCCCGACGAGGGCAGGCATTTGTGTGATGAACATTTAGATGTCTGCATTTTCGGGTTTGGGTGTATATTAAACTTAATCTGGTATCTATTTAAGTATTTTTATGTATTAGAATCGTTGACTAACACCCATAACACAAGTATATTATAATTTGCTTATTTGAGATTAGATTCAATTTGTGTAACTTTTCCAGAGATATTTATTTATTCAATTACTTGTAAAGCATTATTCTTCTTGGGTCCCAACAACGGAATAAGTATTTTTATTTTAACTTTTACTCTGTGCTTGAGTTAAATTTCTACAAACAGTGTGAGTGTTTTATGGATATAGATTGGATATGAAGCAGAATTACATAGTCTATTCTGTAGACGTGCTACGAGTAACATCCGAGCCCGCGGCTAAGGTTTGCATTTTTATCAACTTCCGCACCAACGACAAGCAGCACCATTTTATTTTGCGTGATATAAATATGAAACTCTTGAAGATGAACATACGCTGAAATAAGGCGGAATTTACATGCAAACTTTTATGAAACCATGCATAGTAAGTAGTGTGAGACTCGCAAAAATATGAGAAACTAGAGTGCATGAAAATGCAAAGAAATTGAAAACACCTGTCTAAAAAATATTTTTTGTTGGGAGGGAAACTTGTTGTCGGACGTCTTGATGGTAAGAAATAAACGTCACTTTCATGCACGTACGCCAAATATAATTGTCCAAATAACAAATGTGATGTTTGCCAGCTTTATACCGTGTTGTTAACGTACCATAGTAGGTACTATTTAAATTACGCACTTCGGCTATATTCGTCAAGCATCGGAAATCCGAATGTATTTTAAAGATATCTTTACAGAGTTGTTATAACACATAATTAATCATTTCGCCTAAAATTAGTCAGCCAATTAAAAAATAAAAGTATGCATCTTCACGCCCATATCCCCGAACAAGTAGGCAGAGGCACAACTAGGGTACCCACGACTAGCCAAAGATACTAAGTCCCACACTGTGATAGCTGGAAAGCCTATCGCCAACCGGGCACGTATCCTATCCCAAGCAACATTTTTTTATTAGAAAATTGGAAAAACCCAATTTTCTTTTTGTTGCCCGACCCGGGATTCGAACCCGGGACCTAATGCGGTCAAGTCCAATAACTGAACCGCTAGACCACAGAGGCGACCATAGGAAGCTGGCTGGAAGGTAAGCAGGTAAAGATGCATAGTTAGTCTAACATTCACACAGGACAGCGACACATCTGTAACATCAATGGTGAATTTAGGCCACGATTGTCTTTTACCAGTAGTAAAAGCTGTGTGGCAAATAACACAGAAGTTTTTCCATCCATGCAAAGCTGGGTCGGGTTGCTTGTTTAATTTGAGAAAGAAACAAAGAAAATTATTTATTTGCGAAATACGTGTGTAAATGAGATGTTACAAAAAAAATAAGTATATCAACATATTTTACCATATTTTTGATGAGTAAATATTTTAATATGTTTATAAAAATATTACTAAATTACATACACTTTAACTTTTAAGCCAATTATATGAAATAGTAATATAAAATGAAAAAATCAAATTTATTTATTTGCTGAAAATGTGCGTTAAAAGCTGTTACAAAAGATATTTGTTAATACCAACTTTATCTACCACGTTGTGGTGTGCAAATA
This sequence comes from Calephelis nemesis, assembly GCA_002245505.1. Classification (NCBI taxonomy): domain Eukaryota; kingdom Metazoa; phylum Arthropoda; class Insecta; order Lepidoptera; family Riodinidae; genus Calephelis; species Calephelis nemesis. The sequence continues at coordinate 255,725 of NJDD01001463.1, read as the reverse complement.
TGTTAAAAATTATACAAATATGTTTTTAATTTTTATAGCATACTAGCTATCCCGGCGAACTTCGTCCCACCCGCTCGGTATGGAAAATAATAAAGTATTATTTTTCATATTTTCCCTGCAACTTTCTCGGTTTTTCTATATAAAAACCTTCTCCTGATAATAACTAACACAATAAAAGAGGAATTAGCCAAATCAGTCCAGTCGTTCGGAAGTTATGCGCTTAGCATCACATTTAGCGATTCATTTTTATATTATAGATTATGTTTTAATATTTGAAGAAAATTTTAAAATAAGTATAATTAGGTTTAACCCTACCGTAGCTTCTATTTACTTAACGTAGCTTAAGTGTATCTAGATTTAAATCGAATCTAAGGTAAGAAAGCAAGGAAACCTGCAAAATCCTCGCTTATTTCTTTTATTATATTCGACTTTGGTCGTAATCCAATTTGGACTTGTCTTCCTCTTCCGGAGTTTACGCTTGTATCACGAAGATACCGCGGCAGTGACTCATAGAAAAGAGGAAATATAGTTCAATCTCACAGGAAGGTTATACGGTTTGGGGGAGGAAAATTGGTACTTTGTAAATAAAAAGCCTATATTTAAATATATGCGGTCCCCCCTCTAAATTCTTAATCTAAAAAATATATTAGCTATATTTGCTGTTTTAATAAAAAGTTTTCAAAAATTTTCAAAAATCGCAAATAGTTATAATTTTATTGTAATACCGGTAAGAAATACACTAGGAATGTAGATACGTAAGGTAGTATATAGATACGAAATGTGGTAATGATAGATTACCAACCCGAAACCGAGCCATCAAACCTCTTAAATGAGTAGATTTATCGTGTTTTTTATTCTGGAATACGACATTAGCAAGCACTTACATTATGGCATAATAATAGGTAAAACAATGGTAACAATACGGAAGAGTGACCACCAAATTATACTACCTAATACTTATATATTTATTTAGTTCATTATTCTACATGAAACATTCATTTACAAGTGAATGTGGAAATTACACAAAGGCCTAGTTTATCTATAAAAGATGTTTCATCCGGCAAGCCTAGACAAAAATAATGCTTAATAAAAATCTTAAATGTACAATAAAAAACAGAAGTGCTACTCCATTTATACATATAATAAAACTGAAGACAAGTAAATGTGTACTTCGAAGATATTATAAAAAAAATCGTAGGTACACAAGACTAAAAAGGGGCATTCTTCTGCCCCTTTTGCATTTTTAAATTTTTTGTATGACGACATTAAAACCGCGATTTGCGCCGTATTTAATGCGTCGATCGTACTGAAATTTAGCTGCTAGATAATCTGTGTTCCGGTAAAGATTATAGGTTACTTTATAGATTTAGCAATACCATTAAATGGTATCATAAGGCTCAAGGAAATTGAAAAGTAAAAACAAACCCTAATCCCAGTAACCGTAGACGCTAATGAAATGCCACAAAGCTTTCGTAGATACTTCAGGACGTTAAATTATAGTACATATATTTCATGAAGAAAGAAGCAACAATTCATAATATTCCACCAAACTAATCGCCGGAGGCAAGGGTACCAAAAACACCACCTGGATGTGTGGAAGTCTTCGACTGTGGGGTTAAGATTGATTTTACCATCATAACACCCTGAATCAGTTTTTCTCCTTTAAATAAGGCAGTGGCAACGTATCAGTAACTGACCTTACGTTCATCAGATACCTACGGACAATAAGTTACCATTTTGATCTGGTGGCCTGTAGGCTCATTTACCGGTTTGTCATTTAAAAAATCTGTAGTGGGTATATAGTGTAAATCCATAATCTTCTCGTCCTTGAAGGTGTTGAAGAAGATTGAATAAAATATCGATTTGAGTCTAAGTTTTCAATACATTATTATACTATTCATTTATTCGGAAGCGTACATTTAGCTGTTTCAAACTTTTTTTTATGATAATGGAAGGCAAACAAGCAGACGGATTTCCTTATGATAAGAAATTGACGACGCCTAGGGACGCAAAAGTTGGTAATGGTGCGTTGCCAACCTGAGCCTCGAGCAAAAGTAAGTTTACTGGCTACCTTACCCTCCAAACCGGAACACGTCATGACGTTATGACAGCAGTAATAGGTAAGGCGGTGGAACCAAATACCAGTCGCTGTTCTCTGACACTCTCTGAAACTCTACTCTGTTTACCAAAAATTGGCCAAAAGTGTGGAAATATCTTCAATGAAAGGATAATCGTTTATTTGTAGGCAAAGCTACGAGTGAAGAAGAGTATAATACGATTTACTGTAAAATATGGCTGAGAAAATTGTAATAAATTGACGGGTCGTCAAATGTTGCCAGCCGTAAGGGAAAACTGAATTTCGTATTCAGAACACACACACTATATTCCTCGCAAAAATGAGATGTAGCTCCATTGTACGAGACGAAAACATGAATATAACACTTACGTTATTTTCCTGTGTTTTTTTAGAATATTGAAAAAAGTTTCATTTCTTTATTATACCTTTTGACACTTTTATACAAACTAGTGAAGTGTTAAGAAAATTGAAGCAAATTATACTTTATTAAAAAGCTTATTATGTAAAAAACTGCTAGCTAGGACGGAGAAATATACAAGTTAAAATCGCAGGGTAGTAACAAAGATCACTAGGAGTAAACATTAATAATATTATAAAAAAATGCTGCTAGTTAAATTTTAATCTATGAGTATTAGCATCTACTAACAGTATAAGTATTAAGTATTCTCTCTTATTTTAGAAGTTAGAGGGGACCACATTTTGTTACTTACGAAGTGTCTCTCTCTTAAACAATTATCTTGGTAAGTAAGAAAGTAAGTATCTTCATGCTCATATCCCCGAAGATTTTGGCAGAGGCACAACCAGGGCACCCAGGACTAGCCGAAGATACTAAGGTCGACGATGTGATAGGTAGTAAGCCTATCGTTAACCGGGTACATATTCAATCCCGGGCAACGTTATTTTTATTAGAAAATTGAAAATATACATTTCCCAATTCTTTGTTGCCTGACCCGGGGATCAAACCCAGGACAGGTATAGTTTTGATAAATTTTTATTTTTTTTTATTTTTGGGTGAGAATTGAGAATTCAAAAAGAATTCATAAAATGTATTATGTTGTATATACAAAATTTTACCTGTACTTATATAGTCCTAATAGTTTTGGGATAATGTGGTCATGACATACGGACAAATAAAGATGGACATGGTAAATCAAAAATAATTTTGTTACGTTACTACGGAACATAAAAAAAATCGTTTGATCGAGGCGTCAAACAAACGCTGGACTTTCCTGTAGACACAATCGATGTTATTGGTGCGTTGTCGTTGTGTCGTCCTATGATCGACATATTAGGCCTGTTGTACAATTCTACCAGCTAAGAACCCTAATATCAGACATCAGAACCTTCAACTAAATTTAATTAAGTTATCCGACGAGGACTAACCAGAATTAAAAAGGGTTCGGAAACGTCCTAATAACTAAATTATTTTCTGAAATATACGAACTGAATTACAATAATCGTGTAAAGTAAAAATATAGCATGACATGTGACATCTAAGTGGTAGAGTTTCGCAGCGACTCGCCCGGATTGGTACCACCGCTTTACCCTTTTCCGAATCAATAACGTCAGTTCTTGTCGTTGACGTGTTCCGGTTCTGAGAATAAGGTAGCTGGTAAATTTACTTTTGGTTGAAACCTAACATCCCGGCCTCAGGTCGGCAACGCACCATTACCACTTTTGGTGTCTCTAGGCGGCGTGAATTTCATACCATCAGGAAATCCGTCTGCTTGTTTGCCTTCCATTATCATAAAAAAGAAGGTTAAAACGGAAAACGCATTATAAACTATCCAATGTAAACTGGGGAGAAACGAAGTATTTCCCCACATTTCTTTTATAATTTGTGGGGTAATAAATAAGAAATAAATAGTAGAGAATAACATGCTTTGTAGTTATCATATTATACGCATTGCAGCAAGTGCATTAAAAGTGATTTGTTTGAGTTGTGAGCAGCATAATTCGTGGATAAAACTTGTCGGCGAGCAATATATGGCTTAAGGAATGTACGAATATAAGGCTACGTTCAGACGATCCTTAAATAAATTCACGCCGCCTAGAGATACCAAAGGTGGTAATGGTGCGTTGCCAACCTGAGGTCAGGATGTTAGGCCTCGAGCAAAAGTAAGTTTACAGGCTACCTTACCCTCCGAACCGGAACACGTCATGACGTTATGGCGGCAGGAATAGGTAAGGCGGTGGTACCAATCCGGGCGAGTCGCTGCCAAACTCTACCACCTAGTCAGATGTCACGGTGTTAGTGACGATAAACCTATGCTCGCCTTTTAAGAGCTGCCTTTTTTAAACTGGTTATCACAAAAAACCGTTAATTTTTTTAACAACTAAAAAATGTTGTGGTAGTTTAGATTTCTGATTCAGTAGTTACAATTAAGAAAAAAATATTACGTGAATGATTTTGCATGTTTTATTTAAGTACCTAAATATTTGTTATTATTTTTATCAAATATTTTATCTTTATTAAATAGTAAAGTGAAATTAACTTATCAAAAAAATTGTTATTGTCAAAAAATATCACGTATGTTTATGTGTTTGCATGTGAGGGGTTGTGCTATTGGTTGTTTGATATTTTTTATATGTGTTATTTTTGTTTTATTCATATTTTCAATAACTGTTGGTAAGCTTGATTAATAAAATAAAAATAAAACTCCGAAAAAGAGGAGATTATCAATTTGACTGTGTGTTTTTGTATGTTTGTGACGCTACTCGACCAATAGCCTACTGTTTTTGATGGTTCTTTTAAAAAGACAGCTGGTCATGATTTCGAGGTGGTCCCATATTAGTATTATCATAATCCGACTAGTTGTTTTTGAGTTATACTTAATAATAATAATAAATATCCCTGGACAAATCACACAAATTGAATCTAACCCCAAAGTAAGCAAATTATATGCTTGTGTTATGGGTGTTAGTCAACGATACTAATACGTAGAAATACATAAATAGATACCAGAATAAATTTAATAAACACCCAGACCCGGAAATGCAGACATCTAAATGTTAATCACACAAATGCCTGCCCCCGTCAGGAATCGAACCCGAGCCTCGCGGTTGGTCGATGTAGTTAGGCGAGTACGCTAGCCACTCGACCAACGAGGCGGTCGAGTGGTATTATATTTAAATAGTACATAAATTGATATAACTCAAAAACTACAAGTAGGATATTGATAAAATTCACGACCATTATGAAAGCATTTGATAAATTTAGAAAAAAAAATTATCAAATCGCGACGTGACACCGTGGATGTATTAAATAGTTAAAGTCGGTTTTTGCAATATTTTTTTATAATAATGGAAGGCAAACTAGTAGACGGATTTCCTAATGATAAGAAATTAACGCTGCCTAGAGACACCAAAGGTGGTAATGGTGCGTTGCCAACCTAAGGATGTTAGGCCTAAAGCAAAATTAAGTTTACCGGCTACCTTACCCTCCGAATTGGAACACGCCAACGGCAAGCATTGGACGTTATGGCGACAGGAATAGGTAAGGCGGTGGTATCAATCCGGGCGAGTCGCTACGAAACTCTACCACCTAGTAGGATCTCACGGTGTTAGTGACGGTAAGCCTATGGTCGCCTTTTACGAGCTGCCTGCCAGGAAGGCAGGTTTATTCTGCAAAGGAGCCCGGACCGACACGGGGAATTTGTAACATTTTGGTATATACAATTGTATTGTTATTAGCGTAACTCAATGTAATATACGGCTAGCTTTCATCCAATATGGTTGATATCCGCCGCACACGTACAAAGAGCACGTGTTCCTGTATTACAATTGTGTGTTGACGCCAGTACATGTGTTTTTTATAAAGCAAAGGACTGAAACTCTCTGCCAAAGCCTTAAGTTTGCCTCTACCTTGGACTCTACTTAAACTTTCCATCTGGCGATAAAACAATTGAAATTTATTGAAGTGAAACTTCTTTAGAATCGTTGTGATTTCATAACGGATGCACTGGATAAAACGACAGGTTAGAGACACAAATACAAATATGTGTAAGATTATATATATTCATCTCATTCTTTTGTCGATTTACTGAAGTTTCACTTCTATCGTGTGTGAATCGCATACACACCTTTTTTCGAATTTCAAATGTAAATTATGTACTATTTATTATTATTATAATCAGAAAGTATCTTCACGCTCATACCTACGAAAAAGTAGGCAGAGGCATAACCAGGGCACCCACGACTAGCCAAAGACACTAAGTTCCACAATGTTATAGGTGGCAAACCTATCGCCCACCGGGCACATATCCAATCCCGAGCAATTTTTTTTAAATAGAAAATAGGAAAACACAAATTTTCTGTTTTGTTGCCCGACCCGGGATTCGAACCCGGGACCTCATGCAGTCAAGTCCAACACCTGAACCGCTAGACCACAGAGGCGATAATACTATTATTAACAGTTAAAAAAAACATGACCGTTGAGTTTCTATGGCTGGGTATGTTTAGTGAGAGGCTACAACTACTGCAGTAATCATTGGCTTTCACGATCCCGCAACAGTTTTTAGTACAGTCGACGCTCACAATTTACAATTTACGTGACTAATTTTTTTTCAATTTCCATGTAATAGCCCGGTAAAGTTGTAAAAACCTCGCAGTTAGCAACAAATCAGCCATCCCAAAAAAAGTCTATTTTAATCTTACCTTAGAATCTAAAACAAAGGTAAATAATAATTTCACCATGTAAAAGTGGCACTAAGCCGATTATTATGACGTTTTTGAAATGAAGATAGTTTAAAATTTATAGGACATTCGCTACCCTTCAAAGATCAGTGCCAAAAGAATTTCATATTGCAGACATAGTTGGTGGCACTAACTAGCTATCAATATGTTCCGTATATTTATTTATGTCATAATTTAATAAAAAATATGTTTATTTTAGTTATCTGATTTTCCATTGTATGACTTTAAAAGTTTATTAAAGAAAATTTAAATAAAGGCTTAAAAGGTAGTACTAAAACTATGGTAGCGTAGTGTAGTTTAAGTTTTAGCCCTGATGGTGCTATTATAGGCGAAACCGTCAGCCTATTTACAAAATAATAAACTAGAAGTAAAATACATATATACCTGCCTAAACATGTTTTAGGGAGCCCTGGAAACCTGTAACACGGGCTCGGTCGAGTAAAGTCGCTAGTTTTCCCTACTTAAGTTTATGTACTGTTTATTTCAAATCTTAAATTACTTAAGACTTCACGCATTATTGGTTAATTTGCAATATTTTGTCGAAGTTATGAAAACTAAACAGGTCAAATTAAACTTATAAAAAAATGTAAATTAATATCGTAACCATGTTGGAATAAAATTTAATTAAAAAAAAGTAGGAACTGTGCCGGTTGTTATCGTTTCAAGTAAAAAAAAATGGCTAGCAATTTTTTCAACTAAGGCTCTTTAAAAATATAAAACTTGCGAGTCCTCTAGATAAGTATATTTATGTTACATGTACCCAAAACATTTGTCATTTCTTCAACATAATACTTAAGTTTTCTTCGAAAGGCCGTATTACATAGTATCCCTACGCTCTTAAAACTTTTACATCAAAAGTTCCTTTTGGTGAAAAATATAAAGGTTGTATTTCATTGCCAGTTGCAAATCGCCGAATTTGGTTTGCAAAAAATTAAAAGCAGCAACCAAAACAAATTCACCTATTAATACTATTTAGTTGTATACCTTCAAGATTCAAAATTTATTTATTCTGACTGGTCCAGTTACAAATTCAGGAACTAGCACGTTTAAATAGACAAATATTCCTTCCAATCATACTTAATATAAATTAGTTGTCAAACGTTGTACATTTGTCGTAAAATTAAATTGCAATGTCATACGTTTCTACTCTAATTGCGCGTTGATTATTGCCAACATTTTAATTTGTTTATTTTATTAATTATAATAAAATTAGTCCTCCCGTAAGAATTTGCACTGCCCACCCCAAGCCATACAATGGTTTTACCTTAATTTTTCAAAACTATAAAGTTTTAAGTTTTATTATACTCTTTTGATTTGAAACGAATCGAAATTACCAAACATTTTCAAATCGATAGAAAGTTCTAAAGTCATAAATGTTGTTATATCATCTATAGTATTTCATTTATAGTGATAAAGATAACATTTAATGTAATACAAATTTTAGGCTGAAATCTTCAGTCTCTTGTCTAGAGTTTTAGTATCAAGTGTTATGATAAATGGAGGCAGCTTAGAAGAATTAGTATTAATTGTGTCTTTAGACATTTTAAAATTTGGCTACGCACTTTAAAGTGTACATTAATGCATTCATTAATTATTTCGGCTACAACCCGCTAATAGCTACCTAAATCTTAATTGTTACTTCTCGAATACTTTTAAATTTGACTTCAACGTTGGCCTGTTTTAAAGAAGTTCTTACTATGGCTGGCTAGTGTGCAAAATACGAATTAGGCATGATTTTTTAAAATTTGTTGCTAACAAACACAGTGCCTTACTAGAAAGAATAAACTATGAGCATCAAGTATTTCATTACTTCTCGGTTTTAATAAAAAAAGGGAAAACCGCAGACTGCAGATTTCGAACGATTACGGAAGATTACTTTAGAGTTCTGTTTTGGCAATTTTGTCACGCAGTATTAAAACCCCTGGAATTTAAGCGAAACACGACCCAAGTGGCAGTTAACACATTCAGCTGTACGTGAAATATACAGTCACAATTGTATCAAGGCATATGCTGCTATACGATTACCATAACAATGTAAGCCTCTAAATAAAATGGTAATGGCCACCCCACTGAAAAAGAATTTCTGAGTTTGGAAAATCTTACAAATGTATACGTCATGGATATCGATATCGGAATTTGGTATCACCATATATTACAAGGAATGCTTGTACACATATTTGGAGAATAAATGTTGATCACGCAATGTCTTTAATTTTTTTGTTATAATTTTGACGACTAGATAGCCTAGTTCTAGATCATTCCACTAGCCAGCAACGAGGCTGGCTAGTGGAATGATCTAGTGGATGGGCATCATGCCCATTTGATCGTAATGGGCATGCGGCAGGTACGGGGTTGCCTGCCGACATTGGGACCCCCAAATTAGTGCACGCTGTGTCCCCGTTCGCCACTTCTGACGATATGCGGCTCCCTGTTGTGAGGGGCTGCCAGAAGGGGATCAAAATATCCAGCGCCGCCAGAGCAACTTGCGAAAGCGTCCCCACAGTCCCGGCACCTGGCGAAGGGAAGGACACCGCGTGGTTTTATTCAGTAGGAGTCTGACATAACCCGCAACATCCCTTGAAAGTGGCGGGTATCCTGAAGGATTCCCACATGTTAAAAAAAAGTGGGATGATCTGGTAGTTCCATTTTTGGTTGTTCTTCTCGTACATGCAGTCATGATAAGGTGGCACCGTGCTGTTTACTAGCTTGTACGGCTTTATACCACCGCCTAAACTCTCCCATCCACCTCATTTATAGACCTCATCATTGTCGTATTCCGTGATGGCGACTAGGGTAGCTGATAGACTTAACACGTGGTCTCAGATCCCGGCTATAATTTAGAAACGCACCAAGGAGTCTATGAGCGAAGATACTGTCTAAAAAATTTTCTTCATTTACTGTTAGCTATAGTCATACTTACGCTTCTTCGCTTTCTTCACCAGAAACCTGCAACTTTGTTCAGATACATTCCCACTGTGATGGATGGGATGACCCAGATTACTTCACCTGCTACATAGTCTGAAAACCCAACACTAGTCCTTTATGAGCTGATCTTATGCCCTCATATTTAACCTATTTTGCTTTCCAACAAAAACTAATTAAGGTAAGGTAAAAAATAACCTACCTCACTTCCAGTGCCCTAACTGTCACCTGACACTAATATTATACCATAACACCACTTCGGTACAACGTGAAAGAAGGAAAGGACTCAACTGGACGGACAGTGTAATGCTGCATCCAGTCCACCGCCTTACCTGTTCCTGCTCTTATAAGGACAGTGGAGCTTTATGAAGGATAGGGTAGTCGAAGATGCACAATTGAAGTAACATCTCGCCAAAAAGAAGGATAAACATTTATGGATTTATTGTTATTTCATATTTAAAAGCAAACAAGCAGTATGTTTACCTGGATGGTAAGGACCAAAAATCGTGGCGTCCTGTCTCGTGGTCGGGGTATTACCCCAATTGAGCAAGACTACCCTACTCTCCTGACATAAAAATTTAATTTTATAGCAGTGATAGTTTTTTTATTTAAAAGTTCAGTGAAAAGCACATGACTCTCCTGTTGATAAGAGATGAGAGTGACCTAGTATTTACTTTGATGTTATAGATGTATCGTCGTCCTTTGGCCGGAATACTATGCCTATTGACCAAAATCGAGGATGTCTAACCGGATAAGTTGCTGCAGAACACTCAAACCCCAGTGATTTAGTTACCAGTATACCTCACCTCTCAAGAGCTGAATGGCATAGAGGCAGATGGTCTTTTCTACTCAATACGGGAGAAAAGTTAAGAAGGTGGATCTGGGTAGGATTTCTACCCAGACCTGATAGAGATAGCTAACTTAGACATGATGCAGCACGACACTGTACCAACAGCAACAGTCTTATTGGACATTTTTTTCTTACGACCAGCTTCAGGAAGGCAGATGGTCTATTCAGTACAGCAAACCCGGCCCGATACAGAAAAAGCCATAAGCACCAGATAGTTTACCAACATAAAAGGCTCGTAAAAGGCGAGCATAGGCTTGCCGTCACTAACACTGTGATATCTGACTAGGTTGTAGAGTTTCGCAGCGACTCACCCGGATTGGTACCACCGCTTTATCTATACCTGCCGCCATAACGTCATGACGTGTTCCGGTTCGGAGGGTAAGGTAGCCGGTAAACTTACTTTTGCTCGAGGCCTAACATCCCGGCCTCTGGTTGGCAACGCACCATTATCACCTTTGGTCTCTCTCTAGGCGGCGGGAATTTCTTACCATCAGGAAATCCGTCTGCTTGTTTGCCTTTCAATGTCATAAAAAAAAATATTATTTAACTTCAATAGTATCTACTCCTTAATGGTGCTGCAAATGTTTTTGAACAGATTTTGCTGTTTTGACGTTGAGTGATTAATGGAAGAATTATGCCGAAGCAGTTATGGAAAATCAATAGACGAACTTGCTATATAACTTAAGATGCCGGCGCAGGGAGATTTTAACTTTAATTTTGGGATCATATTTTGTAATGAAGCTAATTTCTAATACGATGGTGTATGTAACTCTATTTATTACAAAACATTTATTTATTTAGATACACAGACTCGATACTTTTATGTCTGATCAACAATACCAACAATTTACAAATTTGTTTATACCTATATTTTGTTTTTATGAACAATCAGAACAAAATTTAACTTCTGTTATAAACAATTAAAAATTATTTTAAATTCAATTTATTTTGACCGCAAACTCACGCTGTATCTGTATAGCCTGGTGAAGTTGCAAAAACCTCGCGGTTAGCAACATATTAGTTATTTAAAAAAAATCTGTTTTTAAGATCTAAAAACATCTATATATTTTGGATATGTATTTCGTATGAAATGAGATAGTTTGATTTGACCATTTTAAATGTTTTTATTTTCCTGTTGAACAAATTTTTTGAGTATGCAAAAAAATTACATTCAATCTGTCACTAAGACACAATTTTATACTTAGCGACTGATTAAAAGATGTTAAACGTTTCGGCGTACGGGTCTATATTATAACAGTAACAATAACGAAGACGGCAATGACGAAGACGGGCGGCAATGATTGCGGTAACTGTGTTGGTAACGATGTCGTGATAGTGTCGTGAAGGTATCGTGAAGGTGTCGTGAAGGTGTCGTGAAGGTGTCGTCAAGGTGTCGTGAAGGTGTCGTGAAGGTGTCGTGAGAGTGTCGCTACCGTGCGAATTCAATGATGTTGTCTTGACAGTGACTAGACAATGTGTTTTAATAGACAACTTTTATTTTTCTATGATCGAGTACAAGACAAGTTCACTCCATGTCTGAAAAGACTGCAGCAAAAACAAACAATTGTTTGTAAACTTTTGTTAACATGTCAAAGCAATGCCCTCATATTTAACCTATAGACAATTTTCAGAAACATATCTTCACGCCTAGTCCCTCTGCTTGGTAGCAAGAGAGTATATAACGAAGAGTGAACAGAATTCGCCAGGTTGGCTACTTAAAAAACAAAATTTAAAACACTTTTGGTTACTCTTAAACCAAAACAGTATATTGTGTGTTGTAAAAAAAGACAGGTCTTACTTAAAAGAAATGTGTTGGTTAATGGAAATCCATGAAGTGCTAATTATTATGAAAAGTTCAAATTCTACAAGAATTTTGTAATACAAACAAGACCAAAATCGAATCAATAACTATTTCAATCTGAAAATTGACAAAATGTTTAAATTTTGTCAAATTAAATTATGTATTAAATTAAGTTCACACAAAATAATATAGGATTATGTTAATAATATTTAAATTATGCGTTTCAGCTTTACACTTTTTACTCTTTTTACACTTTATACTTTTATTTTTGAATTGGCTGACCTAATCTAAATTTAAGCAAAATGATTAACAACTCTATATATAGATATCTTTAAATTACATTCGTAGGTACTTGACGAATTTTGCCGAAGCGTATAATTTAAATATTATTACTGTACGTAAGTACTTTACAACGTTTTTGTAGGAATGTGAATTTCTACTTAATGAACAACGCCATCTTAAATAAAACAATGAATGAGATAAAAACAATGCATCGTGTTCAATAATTTAACAAAATGGATATTTCTCAAAAGTATCAGAGGTAAAACCATGACAACCACGCTATTTATTCTCACATAATTAATGCTCAGTAAATTTAAAAAAACCATTTCAATTTTATAATCACACTGTATAGTTGCACGAAAATTGCATATCACAAAATATAACTCTAAAAAAACCATTTGTCGGATCTTGATGAAATATATAATAATGGGATCACCTCTGAATCGTATGTAACATAATATATAAATAGCATCGAAACCGCTTAAGGGGTTACGCCATACCGCCAAATACGCTAAAATACGTCAGCAGTTTACTGTTTTTATCATACAAAGCAATCATGGATCATGCTGACAAAAATACACAAGATTAACATGAATATGCTTCACTAGACTAGTGTTTCCAAAACACGATTCATTTCACTTTGCTCGATAGAAAAAAATCAAAAAGTTAACCCTTTTTTGAAAGCAAAACGCAAATGTCTACTTCAAATATGAAAATATCGACACCAGATTTAACGTAAACATAGATAAGTACTTTACCTAAAAGTGATTCAGTTTTTATACTTTTTTTCAAATTACTTTTATAGTGTCAAAAATAGTGATTTGTCGCTTAAGACGTTTACTTTAGAGCGCCATTGTTCATACTAATCATGGAACGGGGGAGCACGGTGATTGGCTCTTCTGGCTGACTGAGTATGGGGCCTTAATGTCTCAGCACACATATCAACTCGGAAAGATATCGTCACCGTATCACCTCCAGCAGTTTTTTATTGTTTGTATGAAACTCCATACTGCAACGCACACTAATCGGAATCGTTACGTAATCGCCGCGCCTCCGCACAGGCTCGTAGTCGGCGAGCCGTAAGCGTCGCCGTAGGTGTCGTTTAGCCGTGGCCGGTTTGATGTACAGAAACTGCTGATACGGTTTGGTTACGTGCATACGTTACGTTGACGCCTGGTTTACGGCGATGCAAGAGGCGATAAGGTGACGATCCCTTTCCGAGTTGATATGTGTGCTGAGACCTTTAGTCATTCAAACTCAAACTCAAATACTTCTATTTCACATTAACTTATACGACTTGTGAGTAACCGCGTAACCAATATATAAAGAAGTATGCTGTTTAATTAATATTTTTCTCTATATTTTAGGGGTAACTTATTTAGTAACGGTGCATATATGACATTGTTGCTCTTGGGTTCAGCGGGCGCGTATCAGAAGTCCACGTGGTCTCACGTTTTTTTTTATGACATTGGAAGGCAAACAAGCAGATGGATTTCCTTATGGTCGAGAGATTAGGCCTCGAGCAAAAGTAAGTTTACCGGCTACCTTACCCTCTGAACCGGAACACGTAATGATGTTATGGCGGCAGGAATAGGTAAGGCGGTGGTACCAATCGGGGTGAGTCCCTGCGACACTCTACTACCAAGTCAGATATCACGGTGTTAGTGACGGCAAGCCTATGCTCGCCTTTTACAAGCTGTTTTCGTTTTCAGTACAAGTTTTCGTCCTGGTCCCGTATGTAAGACAGACTATCTGCCTCAGAAGAGAGAGTGTCAGAGAGGACAGCTCGTAAGAGTCATATATTCGCCCGGGAAAAGGGTCATTATCAAGTTTACTGGTACCTAACCTCGTTGCTCGAGTGGCTAGCGTACACGTCTAACTATGCCGACCAACCGCGAGGCTCGAGTTCGATTCCCGACGGGTGCAGGCATTTGTGTAATGAACATTAGAATGTATGCATTTTCGGGTCTGGGTGTTTATTAAATTTATTATGGTATCTTATATCTAATCTGGTATCTAATTGTTAGCTGACACCTATAACATCTTAATATATATAAATCTCATGTCACGATGTTTGTCCGCGATGGATTCCTAAACTACATAACCGATTTTAAATTGAATTGGCACACCGTGAGCAGTCTGGTCCAACTTGAGATATAGGATAGCTTCCATCTTAATTTATGATTAAAAAAAATTACCATCCGAGCGAAGCCGGAACAGGCAGCTAATAGGCATATAATTTGCTTACTTTGGGATTAGATTCAATGAGTACAACTTTTCTAAAAAAAGTTCTTTCAGTCAATGTACACTGGTGGTAGAGTGCTGTGCATAAAACTTTCCCAAGTAAGAATCCACCGCGATACCACGGCTTAAATAACTTGCAGAAGACGCACTCAAGTTCACAACGCAAACAAACTCATCTTGTAACAAAGACTCATATTGCTATGAGAAAATAGCTGAGCTAAGTAATAGACTTACTTGAAAACTTGAATTTAAAACTCAAAAAGACTGAAACTTAAAATGACCCATACAAGACCCATGTATAGCTACGCGTCGCTTAAATAATATCCATGATATTATGGTTATAATTGCCGCTACTCGTTTTAACCTTCCAGGTCATATATTATTTACTGTTTCTTATTAAGATTTTTCCTTAAGAAGGTCGAATTCGGATCTTCTTTCGGATAGGGGCATTAGTGGACGATCATTCTTTCGGCGTCGCCGGCCGATTCCGAACCGTGGACGTAAAGGCAACGGTTCAAAAGAAATTATGGAAAACTATGCTAGATGTTGGGCACATGCGAAAACCAAAGAATGTCCTCTTCTTAAAGAAGGTCCTTAAGAAGAGAAAATCTTAAAAAATCGAAGGGATTTTTAAAGTAAAAACTTCTTTGGCGGCGTTGCGAACTTTTTTGTAAAAACTTCTAAACTCGCGTCAGGACACGTGACCTGATCGAAAATTCGTAAGACAGCGCAAGGCGCTTGCGCGAATGTTCTTACATGTTGTCATGTTTCTGTACGTTAGCGCAATATATGAATATTGTATTCTACCACATAATTGATAGTAGGTACTTTCATACTTATAATTAAAGCAATTCGTGCGAAATTATTCCCTAACCATTCCAAAATCTCAATAATGCACAACGTTAATGTCAGGTTTTCATTTCTGCCGGCACTCCTGAAGTGCGACCCGTCGTTTTTTATCGTACAAAATGGTGGTAGATAGCCGTAACCGGTAGGTAGTTGAGTAGTTCGCTGGGTCTGAAAACAATGTAGCGAAAACTGAGAACTATAAATTGTGTAATATGAAATGTTTCCTGAAGGCATTGAATTAAATATCCAATGTTCAATTTAAAAGGACAAGGCAGTTAGCGTCGCACTGTTGCGAACAGTTTCCAGAAGCCTTCGGGATTAAACTTAGAAGTTTACTGGCTGACTGCATGAACGTAATACGTTTTATTTTGTAGTGTCGCTAACGTCTGTTTTATTTATTAATGTTTATTTTATGTATGTTTATCTGCCTATTGTTGGCAATCATGAATGTATCGAGTGTATTAATTATTATATTAAATTATATCATGTTGTCTTAGTTGTACATCGGATTGTATTTATTAATCAATTATTTATATTAGCTATTATTAAAACCATTTGTTTTTGTCATAAAGTAATTGCCGGTTCTGATATTGTTAATTTAATTATCTGAATATCCGCTTGAATGTCGTGTTGACCGCTAAAAGAAGTATTGATGTCGACTAAAAAACTTCATAAATAGTTTCGTAGTGGCAGTATGGCCACAGTCGTCTTACAATTTTGAATCAGTAAATATGTTTGAAGATATAAGCAAGATTTGTTTTATTGGAAGACCTCAACACTATAGTTAAATTTAAGAGCAATCTGATAAAAAAAGTTGTTTGTTTCTTTAAAAATAGTTACATTGTTTGATACAGTTGTTGAGACCAATCTACTTAGTATTTAATAATAAAAAATTGTGTGTGTACTTATGTACACGCGTTAGAAGTTATACTTCTTCGGCGTAATAAGATAAAAATCTTTTAAAAATTTTTATTTTTTGCCTTATTTAACATTTGTAGACAAAATGACACTAACCATAGAAATAAAGAAATATTGTGAATACAGCTGTCAGTTCTCACGCAAACATACGTAGATGTCCTTACTTTTACTTTGTTGGTACCTTTTTTTGAAAAACTAAAATGATATATGTAGCTAACTTCATCATGTCGGTTTTTCGTGACGGTGTGCGCGCGCATCGTAAAAATTTACCCTCATCATTTTTTCCTAACGCGCCATAAGAAGTATAACTTCAAATACTTGTGTCAGGTGGTCTCGCTCTTCCTAACCAAAATTTATCACACACTTGGTTTTTTTTGTTACATTATGTAATTAACTTATAATAATATTATATGAACGTTAACTTTTAATATAATAATACAAATTTACGTGAATTTCATGTGTGAGAAAATAAAGTCAAAATCAGTTACATTCAAATAAACTTTTAAGATTAGGTTATGTATATCATGCATTTTGTGTGTTTGTGTGTGTGTGTGTGTGTGTGTGTGTGTGTGTGTGTGTGTGTGGTGTGTACTTGTACGATACTATTTTACTTATACGACGATATAAGTAATTCGACGACTTCGCCATATGATTGTATTTCCAAGTAATCGCAGTAAAACTTCAAAAACCGACTACAAATATTTCATTGGTACCACGTTGCGATTTGATCATAGTTTTTTAGAAAGATAGCAAATGATTCCGAAATGGTCCAACTATATTATCAACATCTTACTAGTAGTTTTTTAATTGATACTTCATAGTGACTATGCGTGAACTGAACTTTTCTAGTAGGGAATCCCTTGTGTTGTTTCCACTGTAATATGTAAATATATCTGCAGTTATATGTATTGTCTCAAATTTTGTTAAAATATAACTTAAGCTTAGTAACAGGATCAAATTTCACAGGCATGCAATATGTATTCTTAGTGTCAATATCCCTGGACAAGTCACACAAATTGAATCTAACCCCAAAGTAAGCAAATTATATGCTTGTGTCATGGGTGTTAGTCAACGATTCTAATACATAGAATATACTTAAATAGATACCAGAATAAATTTAATAAACACCCAGACCCGGAAATGCAAACATCTAAATGTTCATCACACAAATGCCTGCCCCCGTCGGGAATCGAACCCGAGCCTCGCAGTTGTTCGGCGTAGTTAGACGTGTACGCTAGCCACTCGACCAACGAGGCGATATTAAGTTGTCAATATTATGTTAGTTTAATGAAATAATAACATTTGTGATACGATATTTCGCATGGGATGATATTGTCACAAAGTGACTTTTTACGATTAATTAGCTATTAGCTTTATCCACACGAAAAGTTTTAATTTTTCTTGACAATTAAATTAAAAATTTAAAACCCCCGATACAAGAACTTAATTTCCCTTTGAAAAGTAAAAAAATATCCAAGAATATTTCCAGACATTAGGTTAATCTCTCTACTTTAACCCTCACAACTTCTAAACGGATCAACCGATTTTCATAAAACATATTTAAGAACACTTGCACAAAAGTTACCTTTAATACAAAAAAAACTAAATTGAAATCACCGCATCCGTGCAGGAGTTATGATGCCACAGATAGACACACAGACGGACACGTCAAACTTATAACACTCCTCTTTTTGCGTCAGGGGTTAAAAGTATCATGCTCATAATATAAGAATGTCGAGTGCCAAATGAATGAAGTTCTCGGGATCGGCAAACACTTTACCCTTTACAGTAATATATCACAAGTTTATATAACAAAGTAATATCGATTGTACCCACAAGAGAAAATGCCTTAAAAAACGAGCTTCCGTGATTTCTTTGACGAGACGTTAATAAATGGGACGCTTACGTCTAATAATTGAGAAAAACTGTCGCGTCGTCTTCTAAGTTACAGATGAGAATAAATCTTTATGTAGACGGAGATAGCTGGGTTCTTCTTCCAGCCCCTTACGTATTCAGATCACGTGCCCTCCCTCTCTGAATATAGGGAATATCAGGCTATGCGACTCATTTATTGCACGTCGTCTTGCGCGTTATGGGTGCTCAACTAAATATTAATTAATGCTTCGTCCGCGGAGCAATAAGCCGCAATTTTGTATGCTGCGGGTAGTTGTGTGTCCACGTTCTATGAATTTAGTGATTATAAAGCCATTCAGCTGACTTCTAACATGTTGCCTTGTGCATTCTTGTCATCCGCGCTTAGGACCTCGACTACATGGGTCTTGGGTTTGATTCGCGGATTGAGCAAATCAAAATGTTTAATTTCAATTAAAAAAAAAAATTGTGTGTGTACTTATGTGCACGCGTTAGAAGTTAAATTTCTTCGGCGTAATAAGATAAAAATCTTTTTGAAAATTTTATCTTTTGCCTTATTTTACATTTGTAGACAAAATGACACTAACCATAGAAATAAAGAAATATTGTGAATACAGTTGTCAGTTCTCACGCAAACATACGTAGATGTCCTTACTTTTACTTTGTTGGTACCTTTTTTTGAAAAACTAAAATGTTATCTATAGCTAACTTCATCATGTCGGTGTCGCGCGCATCGTAAAAATTTACCCTCATCATTTTTTTCTAACGCGCAAAAAAAAGTATTACTTCAAAACAAATTTGGTCTAGACTAGCTAAGTACCTGGTTAGCGATAGGTTTAACTTGGTATCTTTGGCTATTCGTACCCTGGTTGTGCCTCTACCTACCTTAAGGTTAGAGGTTACGGATGTACGCCTTTTTTCTTAGTGCGTTTTATGTGTTCAACTAAATACTCGTTTGTTTTTATGATATTGGAATGTAAATAAGCAGACGGATGGTATTCCTGATAGTAAAAAATTCACGGCGCCTAAATACAACAAAAGTGCGTTGCCAACCTGAGGCCCGGTTGTTGACCTCGAGCAAAAGTAAGTTTACCGGCTACCTTACCTTCCAAACCTGAATACCTCAACGGCAAGCATTGATGTTATGGCGCCAGGAATAGGTGAGGCAGTGGTACCAATACGAGCTAGTCGCTGTGAAACTCCTAGTAGGTTGTCACGGTGCTAGTGACGGTAAGCCTACGCTCGCTTTTTACGAGCTGCCGCCTTTTACGGACCAAGACAAAGTAATCGTATTTTAAAGATGCGTTTTTTATATTATATTGGGATTATCATTTTTGTTGTCTTGCGCATTACAAAGCTGCTGATCCGTTATAATCATGATATACTTCCATTTCGAAGCAAAACAGACGTCACTTACGTCTTCTTTCGTTGTCCGGTGGATGCTGCACCAAGGATTTTGTGATGGAGAGTTTAGCTGAGGCTAGTTTGCACTGTTTCTTGCTTCCCGGTTTCCCCTTTATATTGCAGGTGGCAATTTGTCAGCATATTTGCAGAATTTACAATTATTTTCATTGATATTCGATCCGTAGTCTAGCGGTTCAGCTGTTGGACTTGACAGCCTGAGGTCCCGGGTTCGAATCCCGGGTTGGGCTACAAAAAGAAAATTGGGTTTTTCCAAAAACGTTGCTCGAGATTGGATATGTACCCGGTTGGCGATAGGCTTGCCACCTATCACATTGTGGGACTTAGTGTCTTCGGCTAGTCGTGGCTGCCTGGTTGTGCCTCTGCCTACGTCTTCAGGGATATGGACGTGAAGATACTTTAGTTTACTTTTTTTCAATTATTTTTGTTTCGGAATTAATGTCAAACGTGGGATTAATGTTAACGGGAAAACCACTAGAGCATTCTTTCAGGTTTTGAAACCTCTTTCGAATTAAAGTCGAAAAGAGACGACTTCGAATATTTGTTTTGATTCAGAATCATCTCATTTGCTATGCGTTATTGAATACATTCACAGACAAACAGAGATATCTTCATTTTAAATACAACCAAACCACTAATTATGTCGCCGATGAAGACGCAGGTGCGGGCTAGTGAATATCCTATTAATATTATAAATACGAAAGTTTGTATGTATGGATGTATGGATGTTTGTTACTCTTTCACGCAAAAACTACAAAGCCGATTACGATGAAATTTGGTATGTAGGTAGCTGAAGACCCAGAATAACATATAGGCTACTTTTTATCCCGGAGTTTCGGCGGGATTGGGACTTATGCGGGTGAAACCGCGAGGCGCAGCTAGTATATAATAAACTGTGTTGAATCAGATGAATCCCAGTGGAAGTGCGTAGACAATATTACCAGCAGAGCAAATATCCATAAAACCTCTATGTTATATTAAACAATAATTACTCATACAATTTATTATTCTAATTATTTTCAATGATTAAAAAATTTTGTACAATAAAAAGGACAACTATCAACGCATATGACTGGCCGAATTTTTACTGGCCGTGGTTTTTACAAGAATGGGTTATATTTTTAAGTACCATAAGCATATAGCGAGTTTTATTTAAAGTGGAAAATCCGAACTCACACTCACAACTGAGCTGAGCTGAGTTGACCTAGACTGAGCTTTAAAAAAAATGCGATATTAAAAGTCATTACAAAAATGGGTTGCTAAAAGATCCTAGACATAATGTTTAAAAAAATATTTTTCATTGTACTGCTTTTTTGCAAATTTATAGGGTTGTTACACACACATGTTAATATATATATATATTTATTATCGAATCAAATGAAAGTAACTAACAACGACGTACATGACGACAAACCCGGCAAATAAAAGGCAACCCAACTTCTGCACATTTTATACGTCTTATACATCTGGTCAGGATATTTTTTTTTATAGAAGAGGAGGCAAACGAGCAGGTGGGTCACCTGATGGAAAGTGATCATCTCCGCCCACTAACATCCGCAACACCAGGAGTATCACAGATGCGTTGCCGACCTTTAAGGAATTTTCTTATTGTCTTAAAAATGTTGCAAATTTGACATGTTTTTCAAATAAAAAAAGTTGAAAAGGATTTTTTAGAAATCCTTTACCCAATTTATTTTTTAATATACTCTAATAATTTATAGTGCCCAAATGGGGCAGGCATTTGTGTGATAAACATTTTGATGTTTGCATTTCCGGATCTGGGTGTTGATTTAATTTATTCTGGTATTTATTTACGTATTTCTGTCAATAAATATCGTTGAATAACCCATAAAACAGGCGTATAATTTGCTTATTTTGGGGTTAAGTTCAATTTGTCCAGGGATATTTATTTTGTATTATTATTATAAAATATGTTTTATCATGTTATCAGCTATGTGCAGGTCAACTAATGTTATGATCTTAGACCATCATTAACTAGCTGAGGCCCGCGATTTCGTACTTGCTTTGAATCACAGTACAAATATGAAACAGCATTCAAACTACCCTACTACTACTACCCTTTGAAAGCGATTGTCGCATCAAGTTATGTGGTCACGTTGCTATTTATTTCAGCATTTTTTAAATGCAACCATATTTTTCTTTTACCTAGAATTATCCAACTTCACGAGATTAGGTATCTTCTTGTTATACTAACTAACCATGCATCCATTATATTTTTAACTCTTATTTGTACGTCCAATGACATAAAAATCATTTTTTTTTTGCATTATCAGTCCAACCAGAATCATGAGCACATGAGCACGGTACAAACAAGTTTGTCTGATTGTCTATGATTCATACCAGTAGGGTTACTCTTGAATCTCGATATCATGCGAATTGAAAATTTAATTCGGACATGTCATTTTGGGTACTCTCGAACACAGTACCTACCAGCGGACCATTAACATTTGGCTACAAATAATTTCAACGAATTCGATAATTTTGCCCCGTGTTGGTCCGGGCTCGTTTGTAGAATAGACCATCTGCCTTCCTTGCCAGGCAGCTCGTAAAAGGCGAGCAAAGGCTCACCGTCACTAACATCGTGAATTCTGACTAGGTGGTAGAGTTTAGCAGCGACTCGCCCGGATTGGTACCACCGCCTTACCTATTCCTGCCGCCATAACGTCATGACGTGTTCTGGTTCGGAGGGTAAGGTAGCCGGTAAACTTACTTTTGCTCGAGGCCTAACATCCCGGCTCCAGGTTGGCAACGCACCATTACCACCTTTGGTGTCTCTAGGCGGCGTGAATTTCTTACCATCAGGAAATCCGTCTGCTTGTTTGCCTTCCAATATCATAAAAAACAAAAAAACATCATTTATCATTTAATAATTCGTCAGTCGTCGTCGCCTCTGTGTTCTAGCGGTCCGGGTGTTGGACTTGACTGCATGAGGTCTCGGGTTCGACTCCCGGGTCGGCCAACAAAAATAAAATTGGATTTTTTCAATTTTCTAATAAAAAAAAATGTTGGTCGGGATTGGAAATATGCCCAGTTGTCGATAGGCTTGCCACCTATCACATTATGGGACTTAGTGTCTTCGGCTAGTTGTGGGTGCCCTGGTTGTGCCTCTGCCTACCTCTTCGGGGATATGGGCGTGAAGATACTTTTTTATATTCGTTAGTATTGTGTTCAAGAGTACCTAAAAGGACATAGTCGATTCCAATTTCTAATATTGCACGAATCGAGCTTCGAGAGTAAGCTACCAGTACCTGAAATGACAGGAAAAACGCGGCCACTTATGAAATGAGTTTAAAAGTAGAAATGATACTTCATCAGTAATTCTTATAAGAGTATTTTTGTCTCGCAAAAAGTGAGAAACTTTCACAAATGAATGTACATTAAAACGTTTTTAAGTGCAACATTATCATGTAGCAGTAATTACACCCATCTGCACTCCTAGCATGAGGCTTTTGCGCCAGCTAGTCGAAAACGTATTCCGAAAACGCATAAAGTATTAAATAAGCAAATAATCTCTTTTTTTTTTCTTTCATAAATGTAGCTTTCAATCGTTTTTCACGGCTTATTTAGCCAATGCCAGATAAGGGAATTAAGTCTTTATTTCAGTCATTAGTCATTATTTACACAGTCAGGGTCTTGTGTAAAGCGGTGGTTTCGTTACTCAAGCTCATCTAGCGAGATTTGGCGGCAGCAAGGAAATACACGATACACTAATTTCTTCATAATTATTTCACCTGTGCACTTTATCCGAACAAAATTAAACTAATCTCCACCTAAATTAAATTTTACTTATAATTAACACCAAATTCAATAATACGAAAAACATACGACCATCTTCTTCTTCGATGGCGCCAAAACTCGCAAATAATATCACAGAAATCTACAGTTAACAACATTGACAATTTCAGTGTTACAATTATGAAGAGAAGCCAAAGACAATAACCAACCGTCCCTACATTGAAAAGAACAAGGACGATCGATCGAATTCGAATCGAATTGATCGAATCGATTTTGTGACAGTGCCGACGGTTCGGTGACGTAGAATGCATTTTGAACAAATAAATGTATTTGTCTTCGAAGTGTACAAAGCCCACAGATTCCCAGTCTAGTCGACAAGTTCAAAAACGTGTTAAATAGAAATAAAGCTCCTAAAAATATGTGCCATAGCTCATTCGATTCGGAATGACGTCTAGAAAAATGTTTTTTAAGGGTATATTAGCTGTTATTAACAAAATAAGATAAAAAAAGAATAAGATAAAAAAATAATAATACATATATGTATAAGTATATAAATATATATATATATATATGTATATGTATTTTTAAATACATGTTCTTTTGATACAAAATAGTTTTGTGTTTTTAATATAGAAAGTTGGCAGATTTCACGAACATTGTTCTAGTTAATATGCGACTAAAGAAGAATGGGCAAAATCTGTAATCGAGTCCAGACCGAGCCTTTCTTGAGTAATGATCAGACTTACATTTGCATTTGTAGATATTTCTTTTGCTAGACCCATATAACGAACAAAAAAAAAACGCTGAATAAGATACTAAGTATATAGCGAATATTACTTTTGTTACAATTATTGTTACTCTACTATAAAATTATGACTAAGCAGTGTGTGTGTATTGAAAATATTTGCCATGAAAATATATTGAAATATAAACAGGTTATGATAGATTGTTTATTGGTTTAAATTTATAAACTTCATTAAATAACAGAAAATTAGAGACTGTTATCTTAAATATCCCTGGAAAAATAAATAAATATCCCTGGACAAGTCACACAAATTGAATCTAACCCCAAAGTAAGCAAATTATATGCTTGTGTTATGGGTGCTAGTCAACGATACTATTACATAGAAATACTTAAATAGATGCCATAATAAATTTAAAAAACACCCAGACCCGGAAATGCAGACATCTAAATGTTCATCACACAAATGCCTGCCCCCGTCGGGAATCGAACCCGAGTCCCGCGATTCGTCGATGCAGCTAGGCGAGTACGTTAGCCACTCGACCAACGAGACGGTCAATTTAAGTTAAGTAGTAAGTAAGTAAGTAAGTTATCTTATACCTTTAACTGAGCAATTCTTGTATATATATAATTGGAATCTCCGAGATTCGCCCAACGCCTCCAACGATTTTCATGAAATTTAGTATGTAGAGGGTTTCGGGAGCGATAAATCGATCTAGCTAGGAATCATTTTAGAAAAATGTCATTTTATTCGTGTTTAAACTGAAAAATATGACTCTTCCTGACATCTATTGGAGAATAATAGTACTATTTTTTGTGAGCAATAAAGTTGTTCCAGCAGATGGCGTTGTTAAGTGACACGAAGTCAATGAGTGTTTGCTAAAAAAATACCGAGCAAAGCTCGGTCATCCAAGTACTTTTTATACTATTTGACATAAGGTACACAAATACGGTCTTTTTTGCTTCGGATGTCTTCCAGACAACTTTAGGTTGTAGGAGATAACTTATGTATTTAGAACTAAGGATTCTAGTAAAAGTGCTAACCAACCCTATATATTACGTATGCATACAATATCAGCTTGCTACTGTTCGATAATGAAAGAGTCATTTTACCGGCGGTCTCGTGAATAACTTTAATTTTTTTTAAATGTCATAAATGTTATTTATCCATTTTGCACTTTCATATTGTTCAGTAACTTTCTTAAAGTAAGTAAATCAAGTTAAAATGTAAGTAAGTTTAAGTATGTGCTTAAACTTAGCTAAATTGGCATCCAGATGTTATTTCAAAACACGTTCTCAAATTTTGAGGTTATCTATATTCTCCTAGTGGTTTAGAAAAGTAAATGTAAACTGCTAGCCTATTCTGTTTGTGACAAGCGTCTGCCGAAATAGTATAGAATACGACAAAAAACTATGGAATCATCCAACTAACCCTCTTCTAACAAAATCTATTTTTGTAATATTATTTAACTTTTGGAAATAATAAACGTATCGATCTGACAAGCATCCTCCGGTCCACTACCGTGGTATGTACAATATTGGTATAGGTATGTAGATCTCACCAAGCAAAAGACACACCTTGCAGTAGACCTACCTAGGAGTCATGACTTACCTTTCGAAAAGAGCATTAACAAATAATAACGTCAAACCTAACGAAATTAGAATTTGTTTGAAGCAGATTTGATATCGTTTTTTTTTCAAATAAACTTACTCCTTACAGTAATTATAAATAACACAATAAAGAAAAATATCAAAATTAGTCAAATTGTGGCGATGACGATATGTAGGCCCATCATGGCTTGCCTTTTAGAAATAACTATCATTATCATTTTTGAAATCGCCTCTGTGGTCTAGCGGTTGTTGGGCTTGACTGCATGAAGTCCGGGGTTCGATTCCCGGGTCGGCCAATAAAAGGAAAATTGGAATTTTCCAATTTTCTAATTAAAAAAATGTTGCTCGGGATTGCAGATGTGCCCGGTTTGCGATAGGCTTGCCACCTATCACATTGTGGGACTGAGTGTCTTCGGCTAGTCGTGGATGCCCTGGTTGTGCCTCTGCCTACCTCTTCGGGATATTTGCGTGAAGATGCTACTATCATCAAATTACAACATTATAATAATATTGGAGTCTGGATTAAGTAGTTTAAACATTCGTCTTTTACATGACCTCACTCCTGGTAATAACCAACACAACAAAAAAGAATTAGCAAAATTGGCCCTCTTGTGATGCGATGACCAAATAGGGATTCATTTTTATTTAAAAGATATATTTTGATGCAACAGCCAAGGAAAATAAGGACTCGTTTTTTATTTAAAAGATATATTTTGCGTACAACAGGGCGAAGTCGCGACAAACGACTAGTATTGTATAAATATTGTATGCCTAATCATGTTATTGAATTTGGCGGAGATCCAGCGCGGTAGCCAATCGTAGCAAATATTGCCAGCAGCTAAATTGTTCGCAATATCCCGTTAACTTTTTTATTTTGTGAAAAAAGCGGATGAAATTTAAAGATACGGTTTTAGGTTTAAATCAAGGTTTTTCGTTGATCTACACTTTTAAGCTGATTTTGAAAGAGGAGATTGTCAATTTATTTTGTACTAGCAGTTTTACGCAGCTTCGCCTGCATAACTTGATTTCTACTACACCGAATTGGATGAAACGTAGCCTATGTCTCTCAGAGATAATGTAGCATTATAGTGGTGAAAGAATTTTGCAAATCGGTTCAGTAGTTTCAGAGACTATTCAAATCAAACAAACAAATAAACATTCAAATCTTTCCTCTTTATTATTAGTATGCAGATGTTTGATACACTCAGCCAATATCGAATGGATTTTCGTAATTATTTTTTGGAAAGTACTTAGATCATAGTTTAGAGTAGATCCCAGATATTTTGTTATTGAAATCTGACAGGTCACTTAATCTATTTTTTGCTGTTTAAATAAGTTATGCTTGGTTTTACTATGGCCACATGATACAAGTCAGTCTAACCGACAAATAAGCAAACTATGTGCTTGTACTGTGGGTGTAAAATTTTGATATTTAGAAATACTTAGATATCAATACAAAAATAACTCTAGCTAGATAGTAAAGGTAAAATAATACTTAATAAAAGTACTAAGAGCGAATTTATGCTTAATGAAAGAAATAGAAAAACAATAAATAAAACAGAAAGAGCTGCATTTCAAAAAATAAACTACATATACATAGAATACATACTATTATAATAATGAATTTAAAACTATACAAAAAGAGAGCCGTAAGGAAAAGTTCTTTTAACTTGGGAGGTCTCAAGGGTTTAACATCGACGAATTTCAATAGAAAATGAATAGTATATGTATGTATATAGATAGATATATAGTATAAAAATACCCAGATCCGAATTGCAGCCTATTAAGTTAGTAGGAAAATGTTAATATTCCTCAAAAAGGCCGTGTAAAAGTGTTCATATCTAAAACGTATTCAAATTAAAAAAAACAGCAAATAGGTCAATTCCTATCAAGACACAAATTGTGGTCTATATACATCATAGACGTTTAAGGGGATTTATTTTTTATTTTATGATATTGGAAGGATAACACACAAACGGTAAGAAATTAAAGCCACTAAAAGTGACACTAAAAGTGGTAATAGTGCGTTGCCAACCTAATGTCAATATTAGGCCTCGATCAAAAGTAAGTTTACCAGCTACATTATCCTCCCAATCAGAACACGTTAACAGCAAGCGCTGAAGTTATGGCGGCAGCAACAGATAAGGCGGTGGTACCAATCCGGGCAAGTCGCTGCAAAATTTTGCTACCTAGCCAGATGTCATGATGTTAATAACGGTATGCCTATGCTTGCTGTTAACGAGCTGCCTGCCTGGAAGGTTGGTGGTCTATTCTGCAAAGGAGCCCGGACCAACACGTGAATAAACTGACCTGACCTCAATCAGAAAAAGTCCGTTAGGCTCGAAGGCAAAAAGCAAATAAAAAAATTTTCAAATAAAAGCTAGACTAGCTTTGCATATTTCTGTGCTTATCCCAACGTTATTGTATGGAAGCGAGGGTTGGGTATGTCAGAAAAAGCATGAAAGTAGTATAGATGCGGTCGAAATGAGAGCGCTACGGAAAATTTGTGGTTTAACGCTCGCTGACTGAATTCGTAACAGTAAGATCCGAGAAAGAGTTGGATTGAAAGAAAGTGTTGGTGTTAAAAAGCGAGAGAGCATGTGTCGCTTACCTCAATGTGGAAAGAATGACAGATGAAAGATTGACAAAGCAGATATACAATGCGAATGTGGATGGATGTAGGTACCCGGGCAGACCAAGCTAGACATTCCACGATCAGATTACTCAAACATTATCCGAGGGTGGTGTCAAGAGTCTCCGAAACCGGCGTGTTTGTATGAAAAAGGTAATGAATGTGACGAAAGCCAAACAGGTTTGTCAGGATTTGGCGTGAAGATATGTATGTATGAATGTACCTTTGTGGATGTTTATATTTCAATAGTTACCAATAATCCGTCTGTTTCCTTATACGTAAGTATGCAACACGTGTACAGGATGATCAAATAAATGTGCAGTCAGTAGAACACCGCACCGTTGAAGTGGGCAACCGTGCTAAGATCGAGTGCCCCTGGCTGGATTCCAAGCTACGCCCCGTATATTTGGCGTTTTGTATCGATTTGACTCACTAAAACTATAATTTTTGGTAACCACGTGTTGGAGACGGCACTAACTTCACGCCAGCGACTGATTGCTCAATTCCGAGCACAGAAACGTTTGCATTTTAATATTAAGCAGCGGTTTGCGACGTAAATGTTAAAACTTACTTTGCAAGTTCGCAGAAATGTTAGTTTCAGATATGGTTATATTCTACTTACAGCCGAGTAGTTTCTGTTACTTATGTTAAATGTTAATACTTGTTAATAACCACTTCAAACCACTTCAGCCTTGATGGGATTAACATTATTTAAAAGAAATATAAAGTTATATAGGATTGTTTACCGGAGTTCATTTCACCAAAAAAAACATATTGTATGCTAGCAATATTTACATACACCGATAAATAAATATACTATATATATATTAGATATAATTAAATAATACCCGGATCTCAAAATTACAGATTCATGTCACAAATAATAATTGTTATACACCATCGTTGTTCCAAAAATATGTTTTAGTTAATTTTGTTGTGATTATATTGTTTTACTAGCTGTTCCCGCGAACTTCGTTCCGCCCGTTCAGTTTGTATAGGAAAAATTAAAATGTTGTTTTTCCCAGTTTTCTCATAATTGAACAGGATAAAAAGTATCCTATGTCCTTCTCCCGGTTTTAAGTTACCTCCCTACCAATTTTCAGCCTAATCAGTGTAGCCGTTCTTGAGTTATAGTTTAACTAACACCACTTTCTTTTATATATATAGATTACTATTTATGTTCAATTGACATTAAAAAAATGTATTTTGTAATACTTGAAAAATAATGAATCTGAACCGATTGGGAACGGAAGAACTCCCTTCTAGAACCTGTGTCGGTAGGTATTGTAACACCGGGACGTGTTATTTAATTATTTTATATAATAAAAGGATACTTTTGTATAAAAATGTTATGTATTATTTTAATTACTAGGTGGTAGAGTTTCGCAGCGACTCGCCCAGATTGGTACCACCGCCTTACCTATTCCTGCTGCCATAACGTCATATTCCGGTTCCGAGGGTAAGGTAGCCGGTAAACTTACTTTTGCTCAAGGCCTAACATCTTGACCTCAGGTTGACCTCAAAAGATGGTAATGGTGCGTTACCATTACCATCTTTTGTGCCTCTAGGCGGCGTCAATTTCTCACCATCAGGAAATCCGTCTGCTTGTTTGCCTTCCTATAACATAAAAAAAGATTAGTCTCTTACATCTTTTAGCATATTTTATATCTTTCTTTCTATTTTGCTTTCTGTCATATGTCATGTCATGTCAATTCTCATATTTTAAATTAAATTAATCTTTTTTAAACCGCCAGTAGAGTTTGCATCGTAATGCAAACTGCATCATCAGGGTTATATAACAAGTTGTTATATAGCCCTGATGATGCTTGTATAGCGAAACCGGTTGGCTAAATCATAAAAATAAAAACATATTGTATAATGAAATTACAAGTGTTTTTAAATAAATTGTAACGTATTTTTATGATTGATGTAATTTATTTAAAAACACTTGTACTTTCCACAATATATTTTATTATTTTTTGAGTTATAGAGTTGTTATATAGCCCTGATGATGCTTGTATAGCGAAACCGGTTGGCTAAATTATAAAAATAAAAAATAATAAAATATATTGTGGAAAGTACAAGTGTTTTTAAATAAATTACATCAAGAATGGAACTCCACCAAGCTCCGACGATAAGAAGTATAGAATCTATTTTTATGATATTGAAAGGCAAATAAGCAGACGGATTTTCTGATGGTAAGATATTCACGCCGCCTAGCGACACTAAAGGTGGAAATGTGTGGTGGTGAGGCCGGGATGTTAGTCCTCGAGCAAAGGTAAGTTTACCCGCTACCTTACTCTCCAAAACGGAACACGTCATGACGTTATGGTGGCAGGAATAGGTAAGGCGGTGGTACCAATTCGGATAAGTCGCTGCGAAACTCTACCACCTAGTCAGATGTCACGGTGACGGTAAGCCTATGCTCCCTTTTTACGAACTGTCGGGCAAGGAAAGCAGGTGGTCTATTCTGCAAAGGAGCCCGGACCAACACGGGGCAAATTATTAATTAATTACGCGATTATTCGACCAATAGCCAACCGATTTCGATAGTTCTGTTTTCGAAAGGTAGATTATGACTTCAAGATGGTTCCATATAAATATCATTAACATCCGATTAGTTGTATATAAGTTCTAGGTACCTCTCTTATTTTCGACAGGAAGGCAGATGGTCTATTCTGCAGAGGAGCCCGGACCAACACGTAAAGGATTCGTTAGGGTTTGTTGAAAATTTTGATTTTTATGTTTATACTCTTATTAAATTACTAATTACTCTACATCAGTCTACTAATATTATGAAATTACTATACTGTTTAATATAAAAAAAGTATCTTTACGCCTATATCCCCGAAAAGGTAGGCAGAGGTACAACCAGGGCACCCACGACTAGCCGAAGATACTAAGTCCCACAATGTGATATGTGGCAAGCCTATCGCCAACCATATACCATATCCAATCACGAGCAACGTTTTTTTTAATTAGAAAATTGGAAATCCATTTTATTTCTTTTTGTTGCCCGACCCGGAAATCAAACCCGAGACATCACGCAGTCAAGTCCAACACCTGAACCGCTAGACCACAGAGGCAATAATAAATATAAATGCTTTTTATCTACACCATTAAATGATTGACCATGAATATGATTGAAGGGGCAACCTGTATAAAGTAAATTATGTACGTCTGTGTAATATATCACTTAGCCGAGCAGTCGTCTGTATGCGCTAGCCCCTCTGTAACTTGAGTGGCCAACTTCGTCCGTCGACGATAGAACTTAGTTTTCATTTAATTTGCCCGAAACGAGTACAGCTTACAATATTTTCGACGCTTACAACTTTCCCCGGGATTTAGTTATAAATTTCATAGTTAGTCGCAAACCTCAACCTCACTTCTTAATAACTTTTGCAAGTTTTACAACTTCACTAGTTGTTGCCTCTTACTTCTTAGAAGGGTCAAATCAAAAGTAAAACATATTTTTTACAACGGTGAAATTTCTGAATGGAAAATCTTATCTTCAATGTTTTGAGTGCTTGGCACCATAGCTTTATATATTTCTGCTGTCATAACGTTAGTGCTCGCTGCAATCGTATTCTGTTACTAGCTATTACCCGCGGCTTTGCTCGCGTGGCAGTTAATATATTTGCTGATTGTAGCCCATTAATTAATAAGGACTTCCATACAAACTTTCAACCCCTATTTCACCCTCTATAGGGTAGATTTTACAAAATTCCATCCTTGGTGGGTGACGCTTAAATACGTATCTGCTCATTTTTTTATATGTAGCCCAAAAATAAAGTTTCATGTTTCTAACTTAAAAATGACGGTCTTCCATACAAACTTTCAACCCCTATTTCACCCTCTTAGGGGTAGAATTTCCGAAATTCCGTCCTTGGTGGGCGACTCTCAATAAAGAGAGTCGCTTTCATGACCGTAACTCTATCAGTTTTTGTTCGGCGATGACAGATCAGTCAATCAGGAGATGTTTTTTTTATATTCTGATAAAGATGACGTGGTTTGTTTTGAAGCTCAAAACGGGACACCGATTTTTCATAAATCAGCAGGTTTAATGAACTAATGTATATAGCATAACATTATATATAAATATGTTAGTTTAATTGAGAAATTTTCAAATAACCATGTCAAATAATACATAAATTTACTTATTACAAGTAAGTTGCGTTACTATTTATAATCGTCTCTGTGGTCTAGTGGTTCAGTTGTTGGACTTGACTGCATGAGGTCCCCGGTTCGAATCTCCTGTCGGGCAACAAAAAGAAAATTGAATTTTTCTAATTTTGTAAAAAAAAAAAATGTTGGCGGTTGGTGATAGGCTTGCCACCTATTACATTGTGGGACTTAGTATCTTCGGGTATTCGTGGGTGCCCTGCTCGTGCCTCTGCTTACCTCTTCGGGGATATGGGCGTGAAGAAACTTTTTTTTTACTACATATTTGAAATTGGGCACTAGCTATTGTCCGCGACTTTGTATACATTGAAGTGACCTTTCACTGGCCTTACTAACAGGCCGAAACATTTTCCTACAGTAAGGGATATCATAAATGGTGACCCGGACTATAAGCTACTTTTACACCAAATAAGAATAAGAATAGATAAACAGATTAACCGATAAAAAAATTATAACCCTCGATAAGGCTTATGTTTTCTTTAGGTATATACAATACGGCGCATTATTATTAAAAATGTATTAAAAAAAATGTATCTTCACTCCCATATCCCCGAAGAGGTAGGCAGAGGCACAACCAGGGCACCCACGACTAGCTGAAGACACTAAGTCCCACAATGTGATAGGTGGCAAGCCTATCGCCAACCGGGCACATTTCCAATCCCGAGCAACATTTTTTCGGACATTTGGGATTCGAACCTCAAGCAGTCAAGTCCAACAACTGAACCGCTAGACCACAGAGGAGATGGAAATATATTTTATGTGCAGATTTATTTGTATTACTATAAATGCACAAATATATTGGCCGTAGAAGAGCCACCAGTTGGTGTTTTGAAGCTATCTTTGGTAATACTGGAACAGACAAACAAAATAGAACGTTACGTATAGAAGGTAGATCATCCGATTCATGCACCTACTCCCGTAACAAGCCAATCTACATCCTAAGTTTGAAAATCTAAGTCTCTTGGACTTTCTGATTTAAAAAAAAGAGGAGGTTCTAATTTCGACTGCACATTTTTTGTATGTTTATTTCACTGTTACTCGGCCAAGTACAAATCGATTTTAATGATTATTTTTTAAAAAGGTAGGCCATGCTATCCAGGTGATTGACGTGATATGACGAGTGAATTTTGAATAACAGTTAACAATGTATAAATGTATGTTTTTTATTATACGTCGCCGATGTATGCAAAATTACGTATAACTCAAAATTATTTCCCGGATCGGCAGAAAGTAAGAAGTCGACTCTGGTTTTTATTTTTTTCTCACTTTACTCTGGTTTATGTTTATTTTATAGTAAACTCGGCTCTTCCGTTTTTGCATTAAAATGGTATATACGCATAAATACATTCTTTCGCAGTTGTAGGTAGGTATTAGTAGAGAGTTAAAATTTTAATACACTGAAACAGCAAAAGCGTCCGTCAACTTCCTTGGCATACAAATTTCAATTGATGTTTCTTTGGCAAACTCATTTTTTTTAGTATTATAGATGCTTCTTCTATCTATCCCGAAGTTGAATTTAGACGTTGATTTTTTTGTTTGTGTTGCTTTTTTGAAAAGCGCTTACTAGTTTATAATAAATATATTTATTTACATACCATACGTATGTAACGATCTATTAGAGAAATAAAAAAAAGGTTTTTTTTTTATACATCGAACTTATTATATATGTGGTCTTATTTAAACTGTTGCCGATAAAACCTACTCACAATGTAGCCAAAAACAATTCGGTCATGTCAGCTTTTAAACGAAAAAACCGCACCGAAATCTGTCCATCCAAAAGTTTAAATGTTACAGACAGACACACGGAAAAAGTTGTCGGGGGTTGAAAAGCAACCTATTTAATACAATTTCTTTAGTGTTTTTAAATACATTCACGGCAAAATTCATGAAAATCAGTTAAATCGTAAAAATATAGCCATTAAAGTTCACCTTATCTTATTTCAATTCCTATATTTGAAATTTGAATCATATTTAAATAATAAGACAATTGTAGCATAGAAAGTTATATTCTTAGAAAACTTGTAACAACATACCCACTATTTTAAACGTATGACATTAAAAGAAAGTAGTCACGGCAAAAGATTTTCTTTAAACAGCTTAACCATGGCACACGGTCCCATACAACTGTCTGGAGCGTGCGTATGCCTCCGTATGTGAATGTCTCGTAAACCCTTTTTACTAAGGCATGTTCCGGCAGACGATAAGGAGTGATCTGCGGAAGACAGCGGTGCAACGTACAGCAGACACGATCGATATTGCAATGGGGATATCTCCCCGCCCGCCCCCACAAGCCGGCAGCTGAAACTTTCGTGATAAGTAAAACTAACGCGTAGTACGCATCGCAATATTGTTAGCCGGTTGCGAGTTCAAACAGCGGCCTTATTAAGTTGACCGGTTTTCCGGTTTTGTTATATATTTGTAGCTCAATTTCAAATATCGCTAACTCCAAAAAACTCAAAATTTGAAAACAAATAATAAATGAGAGCCTGTTAAATATTTAAATAAATATACCGACCTTAGGTTTACAACCCACTTTTAATCAGGTGTTTAAACTGGTGTCTTTAATCAGGAAATCCATGTGCTTGTTTGCTTTCCAATATCATAAAAAAAAGCAAGTTTAGACGTGAAGCGATGACCGAGGGAAATGGGGTAACATATTGTTAGTCCCCGTGTTGGTCCGGGCTCCTTTGTAGAATAGACCATCTGCCTTCCTGCCAGGCAGCTCGTAAAAAGCGAGCATAGGCTTACCGTCAATAACACCGTGACATTTGACTAGGTGGTAGAGTTTTGCAGCGACTCGCCCGGATTGGTACCACCGCCTTACCTATTCCTGCCGCCAAACCGTCATGACGTGTTCCAGTTCGGAGGGTAAGGTAGCCGGTAAACTTACTTTTGCTAGAGGCCTAACATCCTGACCTCAGGTTGGCAAAGCACCATTACCATCTTTGGTGTCTCTAGGCGGCGTGAACTTCTTATCATCAGGAAATCCGTCTGCTTGTTTGCCTTCCTGTAACATAAAAAAACGTAGATGTACTTACATCCTGGGTAGGTAAAGTGACGAATAAAACAGAAATAATTAGTATCGTAAATAGTGCCATGTATGGGAAATATTATAAGGGATGTCTTTACTATAAAGTAAACTAAACCACACAGACTGCTGCTAAGTAGACTTACTAGGGTTTAGACCTACATATTTTTAAAAAGCGTAAATTTAAAGATTTTAAATAAAATTATGGGATATTTTCATTGCAGAAATACCTTCACCTGCCGCAAATCGAACTAGAACGTCGTTCGTGTTCTTTGGTATCTGGCATTGGCGAAGTAGTGAATCGTAGTCACTAAAATATACTATTTGTCGCCTCTGTAGTCTAGTCATCCGAGGTTGCCATTTGTTTCACGTGGTTCCGTGTTCAATTCTCGGGTCGAGCAACTCAAAATGTGTTTCAATTTTCTAATATACAAACAACGTTTGCCTGTAAAGGATATGTGATCGGTACTCCTTTCACATTTTGGGACTTGTAACTAGTAAATTCGTCTAATCGTCGATATCCTTGGTAGTACCTCTGCCTAACGCTTCGGGTTTAAGGTAGTGAAGATTGCCTTTTATACTTTATAATGTACTCTTTGGATAGATGTATGAATATCAATTCAGTTTTCTAAGATAAGTACGTAAGCATCTTCAAGCCTATATCACCGAAGAGGTAGGCAGAGGCAGAATCAGGGCACCCACGACTAGCTGAAGACACTAAGCCCCATAATGTGATAGGTAGCAAGTCTATCGCCACCTGGGCACATATCCAATCCCGAGCAGCATTTTTTTATTAGAAAATTGGAAAAACCCAATTTTCTTTTTGTTGCCCGACCGGGGATTCGAACCCGGTACCTCATGCAGTCAAGCCCAAACAACTGAATCGCTAGACCACAGAGGCAACTCTTTGGATAGATATGTTAAAATCAATTCAGTTTTGCGATTAAATTACAATTTGCTTATATTTGAGCTATTTTTATTTAAGGGATCACCATATTATTTTATTTCAGTGTCCATGGTCACTTCGTTAAAAGCTATATGATACGACGATTTGAATTTCAAATCACAAATAGCTTGTTGTTTGTTCGCGTGTCTTAGTGTGTGAGACAGTAGCACATGGCACCAGACAGCTAAGCCGAATAAAATACAAATTCAAGGATTGTGTAAACAGTTCCCCGCGTGTAATGCAAATAGTCTGACATACGCTGCGAAGTCTTATGCGACTTCAGAGCTTTCAAATGTTACTTACGAAAATGTATATTAATCTATGTATTGAGACTGGGACCTCGCATTTGTTTTAGACGGTTTCTTTAGGAAATTGCATATACTAGTGGTCGCCAGGTGGTCGAAATTCGACCATAATAAATTTTAATACTTTGTTTCCAAACTGTACATTGCGCCATCTGTGATTAGTTATCGTTATCATCTATATATTTGTTTGTATGTGTTCAATGCATGGTAGTGTGGCTAATGTTTTATTTTTTTGATTTAATGTACTTTGAAAGCATTATTATTGAAAATATGAGCGTTCTGCACTTCTCCTACACATAAACTATAAGTGTGCCAAGTTTATGCTCCTGCGTCCGTCCGTCCAACGTCTAAAAATCAAAGGACAAGATACAAAATTTGAACTTAACCCCAAAGTAAATAACATTATTATATTATGGGTGTGTTGGTATATGAGTACAAGATACTAATACAAGCATTACTTAAATAGATACCAAAATAAATTTAATAAACACCCAGACACAGAAATGCAGACATATTATATATATTTGGTGTATCTAGGCGGCGAGAATTTCTAACCATCAGGAAATCCGTCTGCTTGTTTGCCTTCTAATATCATTAAAAAAATCTAAGTTCATCAGATATCTGCCTGCCCCCGTTGCGAATCGAATCCGAGCGTCGCGGTTGATTGGTGTAGTTAGACGTGTGCGTTAGCCGCTCAACCATTAATGCGGTAAAATAAATATCAAAAACTGATTTAAAAATATTTTTAATCAAAGCAAATACTTGATTATAATTATCGGATCTAAACCTCGCGATTGGACAGTAAGAGTTAGGCGTATACGCTAACCCTTAGACCAACGATTTAGTTCAAATTGCCAATATACAGAAAACTTTCTTTGTGATACTATATATAACTGCAAAATACATCCCGCCCAAAGAAAACAAACCTCAAGCTTATCTGAATCTCGATGCGTAATTTACTGGCTGTTGTGTAAACCCAATTGGAATACTATAAAAACAAGGACCGACGCTATGATGGTAGTATCAAGTAAGGCAGTCCCAAACCGGGTGAGAATGCAGGTAGCATCCAAAGTTTTATTAGTAAGTTCTCGTGTATTTTTCATCAGGTTATTTGTCACTACCACTTTCAACCTGCCAACTTTTTTTGATGTGAAAACTTCTTTAGTGGCGTTGCACACTTTTTTTGGAATGGGTAAAAAC
This sequence comes from Calephelis nemesis, assembly GCA_002245505.1. Taxonomy (NCBI): domain Eukaryota; kingdom Metazoa; phylum Arthropoda; class Insecta; order Lepidoptera; family Riodinidae; genus Calephelis; species Calephelis nemesis. The sequence continues at coordinate 217,391 of NJDD01001463.1, read as the reverse complement.
TTCTAAGCTCGCGTCAGATCGTGAGACGGCGCAGGGTGCGTTAGCGAATAAGACGGCGCGAGATCTAAAATAAAACGTAGATTCATTGCTGTTTTTGTATTGTTTAGATATTTCCGAAGAGTATAGGATTCGCAATGGGTAACACGCCGCAGTATACCTACCATTACATTCACACTAGACAACATGATAGCAGTAACGTATAATATCAACATACATTGCTCTATTTGTTCCATCTTGAAAATAAGCTTCATGTGTAGACGAGCAATGTTGGTTATACACATAACAAAACGACGCTCCCAGCCGTCACGTGGCCTTATTTTAGCGAGTTTTTGTCAAGCCAAACGCATGTTATTGATATTAAAATAACATTTGTGCTATCTATGATAGTACTTTCATACATCAGTATGCACGAATAATTTAATTAATTATTTTTAATAAATTATTCCCTAACTATTTCAAAATATCAAAAATGCACAACGTTTATATTCAAATTTTCACTTCTGCCAGCACTCCCGGAATGCAACCCGTTTTTTTTAATATAGTCATTAATCCTAATACTCGATAAAATAGATCTAGCTACAGCCTCCTCCCAGTCTATTTAACAAAGTTGTAAACGTAAAGGCAAAGTTACAAGTTCTTAGTTCTTGTACTTCACTAACTTGATTTTAATCTAGTTGAGTAATTTCTTAGTCTCTGTCAAACTTGACTCGCTATTAAACATTTATCAAATCATTTTTATCATATTTTAAACGTTAGGTAATCCGTCTCTACCTTCAATTAAATATTTTTTTCCTCGTGTTGGTCCGGGCTACTTTGCAGGATAGACCAGATGATTTCCTGCCAGGCAGCTCGTAAAAGGCAAGCATACGCTTACCGTCACAACACCGCCTTACCTATTCCTGCCGCCGTAATGTTATGACGTGTTCCGGTTTGGAGGGTAAGGTAGCTGGTAAACTTACTTTTGCTCGAGGCCTAACATCTCGGCCTCAGGTTGGCAACGCACCATTACCACCTTTGGTTTCTTTAGACGGCGTGAATTGCTTACCAGGAAATCCGTCTGCTTGTTTGCCTTCCAATATCATAAAAAAATACGATCTGTTTAGCTTACCCATTACCTCTATATCCTAAATCTAACGTACCGATACAGTATAATACGGAAAGTCTAGACAGTAAGTGTTTTGCTTAATTTCAAAAACCCGATTGTTAACGTAACAATAACATTGCAATCATGATTTACCTTTTCTGGATCGTGTTAAGCATTTCCTATGAGGTATAGATTCGTCGCTTCTGTGGTTTAGTGGTTCAGGTATTGGACTTGACTTCATGAGGTTCGACTCCCGGGTCGGGCAATAAAAAGAAAGTATGGTTTTTCAAATTTTTTAATAAAAAAACTGTTGCTCGGATTTGAATGTGTGTCCGGTTTGGCGATAGGTTTACCACTTATCCCACGATTGGATTTAGTGTCTTCGGTTAGTCGTGGGTAGCCCTGGTTGTGCTGCTGCCTACCTTTTCGGGGATAATGGCGTAAAGGTACTTTTTTAACTTTTTCATAGGTTATATAAGGTAGTCTTTCGTAAGTCGTGAGACTTGGAACGAAATTACGCCTTTTAACCCCTCGTTACGTAAAACTGTTGCATGTGGAAACTCACCTTCAGCGAGATTCTGCAAAGTTGTCAACAAGTTTAATAACTATTTCGGCATTTATTTTAACTCGTCCCACATGTTCTGCAAAGTTTTTTTACAAATTTCAATTATTTACTGTGTTGTTCGTTATTTATTAAGTTTTAATATGCATTCCTTTTTTTAAATTTGTTTTTATTTCATTTATAAACACGAGATGTTAATTTATTGTTGTTTGTGGTTTACAATATTTAATAATTTTATTTAAACGTTGGTAAGACGCCCTAAATAAAAATATAATAAATATCCGTGGACAAGCTTATGTTATGGGTGTTAGGTTAATTAACGATTCTAATACATAGAAATACTTGAAAAGATACCAGAATGAATTTAATAAAGACCCGGACCCGGAAATGCAGACTTACAAAATGATCATTACCCAAATGCCTGCCGCCCCGGTCGGGAATCGAACCCGGGCCTCAAGGTTGATCGGTGTAGTAGCCACTCGACCAATGAGGTGGTAAAATAAATATCAAAAAATGATTTAAAAATATTTTTAATTAAAGCAGATACATAAATATAATCATTTTAAGACGTCGTAAGAAAGTATTTTCACGGACATATCCTCGAAAAGGTAGGCAGAGTCACAACCAAGGCACCCACGACTAGCTGAAGACACTAAGTCTCACAATGTGATAGATGGCAACTGGCAAGTCTATCGCCAACGGGTCACATATCCAATCAAGGGCAACGTTATTTGTAATAAAAAATTAATAATGCACAACTTCTATTTTTTTTCGTTGTCCGACTGTAACCGGGACCTCAAAAAGTCAAATCCGACGCCGGACCACTAAACCACAGAGGCGACAAAGGTAAGTCGTGATATTTTTTTATTATTTCCTTTATGAAAAACCAAGACAAGACTATTGAGGCTAATCTATCCTCAACCATACAAAAACTGAAAGATTAGACACACACATACAAAACTCACGAAACACATAACCCTCGCTTGCAGCCGGGAAAAAGTAGAATGTGTTTGGTGGACAGACAGTTACCGTGATAGTCCTGTGTATATTTTCTTATAGTATTATCGATTAAGATGAATTTTGATACGTAATATTTCAATGTAATGTACGTAGTGCCAAAATTTTGGACCCATTTTTTTCAAAAATTGCGTGGACGCAGGGGCATAAAATTTGGCACACTTATAGTTTACTAGCTGCGCCCCGCGGTTTCACCCGCGTAAGTCCCAATCCCGCGGAAACTCCGAGATAAAAAGTAGCCTATATGTTATTCTGGGTCTTCAACTACCTACATACCAAATTTCATCGTCATCGGCTTTGTAGTTTTTGCGTGAAAGAGTAACAAACATCCATACATCCATACATACAAACTTTCGCATTTATAATATTAATATGATGTATAGAAGAAGTGCAGAATGCTAATATTTTTCAATAATTATGCCTATAAAGTAGGTACAATAATTTTAATGAATAAATGCGAAAGAAATGAAAAAAATATTTGTTAGCCTAGTTTGGTGCTTGGTTTCTGCCATAAACTGGTATCTGGTTACAAGCCTAGCTTTTGTATTCATGTTCTACAATAGCTCTGTGTTTAATTCTAAGTGACATTAAACTTATGATTCCACAGTTCGGTATAATTACAGAATTTAACACGGCCATTCATTGAATGTGTGGTTAACTAGACCATTTACCTAATTCATAACTATCAAGTAAAGTAAAGCATCTTCACGCCCATATCCCCGAAGTGATATGCAGAGGCACAACCAGGGCACCCACGACCAGCCTAAGATACTCAGTCCCACAATGTGATAGGTGGCAAGTCTATCGCCAACCAGGCACATATCCTATCTTGTGCAACATTTTTTTTATTAGAAAATTGGAAAAACCCAATTACCTTTTCGTTACCCGACCCGGGATTCGAACCCGCGACCTCATGCAGTCAAATCCAACTACTGAACCGCTAGACCACAAATATTTAAAATAAATTCGTAAGTTAGGTATTTTCGTTTAATTCATATGTCAAATTAATATGACTTTATATGTTTTTTTTTATAGTGAGAAATATCTTTGTGTCGATAAAAATATTTCCGGATAGCACACTATATTAATATTTTTACGTCGATAACTTATTTGCAAAAGCCGGAATGGACATCACTATTAGTTTGTAAGAAAGTTGTGGTAACGGACGGCAAAGTTTCCGAGTTAGGGCCACGCCTACCGCATACAACTGATTGCAACTTTGCCCAGCCGTGTCATAGACTAGTATTTTGTTTCTTGTTAAATCTTATACCTACTTTGAATATATTATGATAAGAGTATGTAAAGATGATCGTTACTAATGACGAGTAGTATTAGGTGACGAATAGTAATCGTAGGTGAACGCGTTATGATAGCCGAGAGTGTATCTAATGATTAACGCATACAAGTTTCGTGACAATGAATACCGCATACAGTTTTCAATAGGTAATTATGAGAAAGAAAACTATGTCAAAGTAGAAATAAAACACAGATACCTAGATACGTAAGTTGAATCCCAAGACGCACAAATTATTGGTCAGTATTTTTTCTAATGAAAAATTGCAGTAGGTACGTGTTAGTACAAATAGTAACGAAGGAAAAGTAAAATGGTTATACCAACCGGTTTCGTTTGTTAGCTCAATTAGGTATCTATCTTTATTGAAAAAAAAACTGGAGTAAAGTGAATTTTGTGCATTAAAGATATTTAAAACAATCTCAAAAATTGCTAAAAAGGGGCAGCAGAACATATTTTAAATTGTTTGCAATGTTTTTCTGTCTGTATTATAAGACGCCGAATTTACGAAATGAAAATTTGGCAGGTAGGTATTTGATAGTCATATATAGGTAAGAGGATATCTTATATCCCGCTAAATAAAGGGGTTTCTGTAGGAGAGGGGTAAAAGCCAAAATGTATATTGTGCAATAATTTATTTATTGTAGTATACCAAATGAAAGAAGTTCGCCGGGTCAGTTAGTATAATTTATGTAAACAGTAAAGTTAAAGTTGTACAATGTAGTAAAACATACACGTATGCGAATGATAGTATTATTAAATGATGCTACTGCAACGGCTTTTTGTAAAATAAATGTATCTTCACGCCTATATCTCCGCAAACGTAAGCAAAGGCACAACCAGAGCACCCACGATTAATCGAAGTCCCACAATGTGACAGGGCTATCACCAACCGTGCACATATTTTCAAATCCCGAACAACGCGATTTTTATAAGAAAACTAGCTGTCCCGGCGAACTTCGTTCCACCCGTTCAGTTTGTATGGAAAAAAATAAAACGTTGTTTTTCTTATTTTTATCGCAAGTTTTTTCTTTTTCTTATCTTTTAAACCTTCCCTGGACTTGAACAAATACCTAATTCAAAACCAGAATTAGCGAAATCGGTGCAGCCGTTCTCGAGTTTTAGCGAAACTAACAAACAGCTATTGATTTTTATATATATAGAAGATTGAAAATACACATTGACATCGGGGTCATATCCCCGTTTAGGCAAAGGTACAACCAGGACTAGCCGACGACACTAAGTCCCACAATGTAATAGGTGAGATCATACATCCAATCCCAAACATTTTTAAAAAAATAATTGGATATCAATATTTTCTTCTTTTTGCCAGACCTAGGAATCGAACCTGAAACCAATTTAATCTTACGTTAGTCTATGTTTAGTAATAAGACCGTAACAGAAGTATTCAGAAAAAAATGTCTTAGTCAATCATTTTCACTAAATACACTTAATGATAAATTACATGTAAATTGACTTCTCTGAGTACCGGTCGTAAGTGCGTATGTAAGCATCAACCATAACTACTGTTGACTAAGTGTTGCGCAGTTTGGCAGATGTTAAACTAAAAAAAATAGTTCAATAATAATTTTAGAAATAAATTAAAAGTATTTTTTGTCTATTGGGAAAGTGCAGGAATACATTTGTCTTCTCATAGCAGGCCGCGTTCCGAGCCGATGCAGTGGTAGTTTTTAGTATTATATAGACTCTGTGGTCTTGCGGTCAGGGTGTTGGACTTGACTGCATGAGGTCTCAGGTTCGAATCCCGGGCCGGCTAGCAAAAAGAAAATTGGATTTTTAATTCTCTAATAAAAAAAATGTTGGACGGGATTGGAAATGTGCCCGGTTGGCGATAGGCTTGCAGGCTTGCTACCTATCACATTATGGGACTTAGTGTCTTCGGCTAGTCGTGGGTGCCCTGATTGTGCCTCTGCCTATCTCTTTGGGGATATAGGCGTGAAGATACTTTTATATAGACTCGTGACAAGTGCCTCCTATAAGGTGAACGTGATTAAAGATATGTTCTTTTCTATTCTACAATTGTGAAAATGCCAAACCAAAAAAAAAACAATTTGGTATTTATAAAAAAAGACACCAGTTACAAAATTATCAATTTGATAATACCACGCATTTCGGTACGGAGGAGTGTGTGTAGAAGTGCAGAATGCTAATATTCTTGTAATAACAATGCTTGTAAATTACATAAAAAAAAAACATTACACAAACTACCATACATTTGACACACACGAATTAAAATTCCCCGTGTTGGTTCGGGCTCCTTTGCAGAATAGACCATCTGCCTTCTTGCCAGGCAGCTCGTAAAAAGCGAGCATAGGCTTACCGTTACTAACACCGAGACATCCTACTGGGTGGTAGAGTTTCGCACCGACTCGCCCAGATTGGTACCAAAGCCCTGTCTATTCCTGCCGCCATAACGCCAATTCCTGCCGTTAATTTGTTCAAGTTCAGAGGGTATGGTAGACGGTAAACTTACTTTTGCTCGAGGTCAAGTATCCCGGCCTCAGGTTGGCGACGCAACATTGCCGCCGTTGGTGTCTCTGGGCGGCGTGAGTTTCTTTATATCAGGATATCCGTCTCCTTGTCTGCCTTCCATTATCATAAAAAAATTAAAATGATAAAAGATCACACATGGCCCATAACTTTAATTCATAATGTTTGGAAACAAAATAGTTGGTCTTGAAAAATAAAGATGGCGTTCTTAGTAATAAAGATACTTAACAATACAACCTTAATAACGTTTGAGCATTATATTTTAATCATTTATATTGAATAACTCATAATTAATATTTATTATGGTCGAATTTCGACCAATGAGCGACCACTAGTATATTTTAATACTTAACAGAACGGACAGTATTGTCAAAATACTTTCGAGCAACAAATAAATGTAATTGTATTAAAGGCTCCATTTTTCATCTGAAATACGAGTATATTGAGTAGTATTCTCTAAAATAACAATTTATTGTTTTGTGAAAATAATAATACAAAAGAATATTTAATACTCAATTATTTATTTTCGTGTACAATCTTTTGATTTTAATATTGATTCCTTTCGCAGCAGATGTAAACGTGGATCGAGTATCCAATTCAACTATTTCTTTCTGATTGAGATAAACTTCGTATTCAGACAAAATAATTGAAACTGCTACTTTTATGTGCAATAATCCAGCTTTCATACCTGAAATTTAAAATAGAATGATTTTTATCACTTTACTGGTCGCTTGATCATTCAGGTGTTCAACTAGATTTCATTAGGTCCCAGTTTGAGTTCCCAGGCCAGGAAATCAAAAGAAAATGAGTTTTTTCAATTTTCTTGTAGTAACTAAATAGTAAAAATTGGATACTGAGCCTTTACCATAAGTTGATATAGATTACGTTCAATAAGTAACGTGTCGAAATCTATGACACTTTTTAAAAATGTTTTCCTTAGTTTACTATAGAGGCGCTGTTCAAAGTTTTGATACAAATAATTTACAGTTTGTAGGGAGTGTAGTAAATTTGACAAATTGTAAACTCATGGTTAGGGCTCTGCCCGGTTTACGATACTTTGACGATCAAACTTTAGGTCTTCGGCTAATCGTAGGTATTTTTCGGTAGGCAAATACATAGATATGGGAGTGAACACATTACTCAAAAACTACTTAACCGGTATAAATGATTGTGACTAATCAATTGTTACCATACCCTATTGCTAGTAATATGTAATTAAACTTATATACGTCTATAAAACTAGCGAATCAAAAGAAAAGTTTTGTAAGCACAGTCCTTTTGACAGAAAAGTTCAGACATGAAACACCAATGTTTTACACATTTTTAAAAGTTAGTTTTCAAAAACATTATGTGTTGTTTATTTTGTTTCTGACTGATGTTTTTTTTATTATCTATATGTTATCTGTTTTTTTATTTTGTTTCCTTTTTTTCCTTTCTTTTTTCCTTGATTTGTGGTTTTAGTAACGACCCTAAAGCTGTTAAGAGATTTTGATAAATGCAAATTTTCTAACCCAATTGTAATATAAAATAAAGAGACAAAGGGCCCAAAAGAGTAGGACCATGGCCCAAACCTAAATTGCGCTATTGATGATATTTTTAACACACAATTGTTCACACATAATTAAACAGGAGAATATAAACAAACAATACAGTAGCTACATAATTTAAGGGCAGTGTAGCTGCAAAAACTTGCTCCGATTTCAATAATTACGATGACGTTATCTAAGTAGATAAATGTTGAGTATTTTCTCGATTTCACTGTGATCTCAACTTCTGATCCAGACTTGGTGGCAATAAAACCACCTAAGAAGTACATTCTTTCAAAAGAAAAATATTTTTTAGAACAAAGAAACAGATTAACATCAATAAAAAAATTAAGTAGGAAATAAACCACCTCTTTTTTATAAGGTGCCTAAAAAGAGAGCTTGTCTTTTAGTTTATATACTGTCTATTTTCTTCTATTTGTACATTTCTTTGAAATCGGTTAGCTGTTATATATCTTCATTCAAGACAAGCTCACTCTCTTTTTTCTCTCTTTTTAATGAAGACATATTACAGGTAACCGAAGTTAAAGAAAAGTACAAATAGAAAAAAAATAGACACTGTATAAAATAAAAATCTTAAGTATCAGCTCCTTAACCATTAAAATAAAAATAATTCAGACTACAAACCAACACAAGCTCTAGGACCAGCGCCAAAGGGCATGTAAGCAGGAGATACATTTTTTATATTGCTGAATCGGTCTGGATTATATGTCTTCGGTTCGTCGAAATACTGGGAGTCTGTATGTAATCCGTGAAGAGAAATAAAAAGAGGTGTTCCTTTTTCAATAACCATGTCAGTTTCAGGAATCTGAAATCAAGTGTAACCAAATTTTCAGTAACTCAAGGCACAAATCGACATATTTCTATAAAACTCTAATCTATAGAAAGAAAAGTAACAATTGCTAAGACTGTTAAAACTCAAGAATAGGCAGACTAATGTGAAAAGTTTTTTTAATAATTGATGTTTATTGTTTGAAAAAAAAACAATTTAAATTATTATTTACCTAAAGTAGAATAATATTGAACTGGTTAACTTAATAAAGCTTTTAAATAAAGAAAAAAAATGATGCATAGGCATAAACATTTTATTTTCATTCGTGGGAAGCAAAAAAGTTTTAGTAACGTCTAATTATCATCATAAGTAAGCCATTTAGTATGAAGTCAATACATTAAAAAAACTTTCGTTGTATTCATTACAAAAATTAAAAAGAGCAACCCAAAAAAAATTAAAAATCCTGTTTAAAAAATCATGGGTATAACTTTAACAGTTTTTGCTTGGTGACGATAAAGCAGTTAGTCAGGACATGTTATTTTGTAAGTATGATGTACCTCGTAATCTTCAAGAGCTATGCGATCAATTGTTAGCAGAGGTGGATATAATCTGTGAGATTCAGCAATGCACTGGTCCAAATATTTCATTTCATTAAAAGCCTCAACAGTCCATCCATATCGTTCAATGGCACTTGTGACTTCATCCCTCACACTGTCTTGGTATGTTTTGTTCTTAGCTAACTCCATCAGAGTAAATGCTGCCGTTGTTGCACTTGACTCAAAACCCGAAAAGAATATTCCAGATTGATACAAAAGATTGTTTTCTTCAAATTCTACAATAAAATGAATAGATTAAATTATTACATTCACAAACGCTACTTAATTCTGGTAAAATCCGTGTTGGTCCAGGCTCTTTAGCAGAATTGATCATCTGCCTTCCTTGCCGGGCAGCTCGTAAAAGGCGAACATAGGGCTACCATCCCTAACACCGTGATATTTTAGGTGGTAGAGTTTCGCAGTGACTCCTCTGAATTGGTACCACCGCCTTACCTATTCCTGCCGCCATAGCGTCATGACGTGTTTCGGTTTGGAGGGTAAAGTAGCTGGTAAACTTACCTTTGCTCGAGGCCTAACATCCCGGTCGGAGGCGTAACATCCTGACCTCAGGTTGGCAACGTACCATTACCTCCTTTGGTGTCTCTAGGCGGCGTGAATTTCTTACCATTAGGAAATCGGTCTGCTTGTTTGCCTGCCAATATCATAAAAAAATAACAGGTAATAACCGAAAATAGAAACCATACCAGGTATTTAAAAGTTAGGGATTGTATCTACTGTTGATCAGCTATCCAAGATTTGATTATTGCATCTTTACTAACTGTACTGTTATCATGTGATGCTTACATAGACACGTTCATTACCTACAAGCTTTTTTGAACTTAAGAGACCATGATCATTTAAACTAATAAAAGACTTTGAGCTCTTCTAACCACACAGTTCGGAGAATATGTTAAAAACACACTTTTTCAGGGTTTGAGACCAATCGTTAAGGTATTTTGTCTATTTTACGTTTCATCTTAAAACTTTAAGGAAAAGGAAAACTTTTAGAAATAAAAATGTATGCTTTAAGAACGAACATGAGATAAACACCGCACCACTAGCATTTACTTCATGCTGGTGTGGGATCTCTGTGTTTAATGGACCAACTTTCATTGTGCTTGCAGCTTGAGGCCAGCAAAATGTCAATTGTGCTATTACATAGAAGAACACTGGTAGTAGGGTGCTGTGCATCAACTTGTCCGAGTAGGAATCCACTATCTCACCTATTCCTGCCGCCACAATGTCAGTGTCATTTTCCGGTCTGGAAGGTTTGGCCTCGGTGACGGAATTTCAACCTGAAACGTTTATGGTATCTATAGACTCCAGGTATCTTACCTACCATCACGAGAGAAGTGAGTTTCTTCACCCTCTTTTGCTATAACAAAACCACCATCATCGCCACTTTGGTGCCAAAAGGCAACGTTTATTTTTGACATTAAAACTTTGGCTGCCTTTTTTCTTTGAAATCCTTTAAAAATAAAATTAAATAAAATGCAATCATACTAATACTATAAAGAGGAAAACTTTGTTTGTTTGTTTGGTTGTAATGAATAGGCTTAAAAACTACTGGACCGATTTTAAAAATTCTTTCACCATTCGAAAGCTACATTATCCACGAGTGATATAAGCTTTGTTTCATCCAAATCGGTAAGTAGAAGCCAAGTTACGCAGGCGAAGCTGCGTGAAACTGCTAGTATTCAATAAAGAGAACCATTAAGGCCCTTGGGATTTTAAAATTGCACTTACTATATATAGGATCCTGTTCTTGATTCTTTAACTCAATAACTGTGTCAATGTAATCTCCTCTCTTGTTTCCAGTTTTTTCTCTATATTCAACAGCATTCCAAAATATTTTTTGTACATAATCTGTGTTGAAGAATATCGGCGATCCAATCACTTTTACTAACATAGGCATAAAGAAAACTATAACCAAAGCTATTTTCCTCTTGATGCCGTAGAAAAAATCTAAAACTGTAAAAACATTTTTTTTTAATTTTGCAGTAATTTGTTACGTTGGTGCAGGTTTACAAGACATGACCTAAGTACCTACTGATAAGTATAACCAATAACATAAGATATTAAATTTTATCTTAATTAATGCATTCATTAAAAATAAATTATTCACATATTTCATTATAGTTTTTAAACTATTTTATAATCTATCAATACATTTAAAAGTAAATGCCACTTTTCGTTGTAATTTTATAACTAAAGAACGGGCTGACCTATCCAAACCAAATATTTAGGCTTTGTTTGGACTAATTAGAAGATGGCTTAAGTGAAGTTTGCATAAAGTCGGTCTAGCAGTTCTTAATTTATCACATTTGTTGTAATAAATGAATTCAATAAATGGCGGATCTTTTTATTAATGGGTATTTATCAGTCAAATTGAAACTTTTTTATGGGATTGTGTTGTAGATGTAGATGTAGTTGTGTAGTTGTGAAGGTAGAGTTTCGCAGCGACTCACCAGGATCTCTACCACCGCCTTAACTTTTCTTGCCTCCGTAAGTTACTGACGTTACGGAGTGCTTGCCGTTGAGATATTCTGGTTCCGAGGATAAGGTACCTGGTAAACTTTCTTTTACTTAAGACCTAATATACCGACCTTAGGTTTACAACCCACTTTTACCACCTTTGGTGTCTTTAATCAGGAAATCCATGTGCTTGTTTGCTTTCCAATATCATAAAAAATAGCAAATTTAGACGTGAAGCGATGACTGAGGGAAATGGTGTTACATCCTATTAATATTATAAATGCGAAAGTTTGTATGTATGGATGTATGGATGTATGGATGTTTGTTACTCTTTCACGCAAAAACTACAAAGCCGATTACGATGAAATTTGGTATGTAGGTAGCTGAAGACCCAGAATAACATATAGGCTACTTTTTATCCCGGAGTTCCCGCGGGATTGGAACTTACGCGGGTGAAACCGCGGGGCGCAGCTAGTATTGTATAGTATAACAAAACACTTACGAGTTTTAGCGTAGTCAGTGTAAGGATTGTTGACAGAATCAGTCTCCACACCAAGTGCGATATTGGCAATAAGATCCGCCGCATATTTAAAATTAACATCTTGAGCATCAATATTTCCAGTTCCATTAGAATCATCGCAGTTTTTCTTAAGATATGTCATCATGGATTTACCACTTTTCATCATTAGTGGTAACATTTGCTTTAATTTTTTACCCGTAAACAAGGGACTTATTCTTCTCCTCAAATAATTCCACGCAGGAGTTTTCAATCCAAATAGGTTTATCATTCCCATGGTGTCTTTTTGTTCTGAACCCGCGAAATGTCTATCCGCAAACTTATCAAAGTCACGTATTAATATTTGTTTAATTAATTCCGGATCTTTTAATAATAGACATGGGTTATGGAAAATGTAAAATCCAAAATAGGGAGTCTCTTTTGGTGCCTTGCGATATATTTCTCCCAAGTGATATCCCGGTGGAGATCGTAACAATATACCATTTTTGAAATCTCCAAATATGATATTTGTATTATCTGATTGAGGCACGCGACGTCTTTCCCAGTATTGAAGTTTGTGTCGCCAATAAAAATATATAAATAATGCTATTATTGACAATAAAATCAACATGATATTTCTTATACAATTACTGACATCTTTTTCTTGATGTAAAGATCCCATAGCAAAAAATTAATGAAAATCAAATTTAAATATTTATTTTTTACTTTTAATTTTCCCAAAAAAATCACAAAAGCGACTGTTTGATAAAGTACTTAAATGTGTAGAGGTTTTGACTTAATATTATACTGATAATAGTAATTCCGTAGTAATGTTTACACTCAAATCTGTGTTAATAGCATCCCGTGTTATATCCATATAATATAACGAAACTGTAGGTAACAAAATCTGTATATTGGAAATATCGTTCCGAAACATAAACTCTGAAAAAATGTATATAATGAATTAAACATTTTAATACAAACACAAAAAGTGAAAAATACTGACAACTTTTTGTTACCAGTGTACCTAAGGCACAACCTTTCTAGGGCGGTTTTAGTACCTACATCAAAGGCAACAACTTTCGTTTTCCAGTTTTTAGAAAATCGTGAAAAAAAATTTACATACTTTGCAATTGAACATATTAAGCAAAAGAAGTCTAAGTGGCTAAATTTGCAAACACATTTTAGTTCTTTTGAAAATGTTTGTCTGTCTGACAATATCCCTTGATTTAAACTGAATCTGCTAAACCAATCGTGATAATGAAACAAGACATACATACTTTTATATAGTTAATTAATAAGCAATCCAACATTTATCTTATTTTTTAGATTACTTTTTAGATTACCTTTTTTAAGAATACTTCGTATATATATACGAAGTTTTGGATCGGTGTAATGTACTATACCTACTATAATATACATAATATAATGTAGCTTTTGTTTCCCCGTGTTGGTCCGGGCAGCTCGTAAAAGGAGAGCGAAGGCTTACTGTCACTAACACCGCGACACCTGACTAGGTGGTAGAGTTTCGCAGCGACTCACCCGGATTGGTACCACCGCCTTACCGATTCCTGCCGCCATAACGTCATGACGTGTTACGGTTCGGAGGGTAAGGTAGCCGGTAAACTTACTTTTGCTCAAGCCCTAACATCCCGGCCTCAGGTTGGCAGCGCACCATTACCACCTTTGGTGTCTCTAGGCGGCGGAAATTTCTTACCATCAGGAAATCCGTCTGCTTGTTGCCTTCCAATATCATAAAAAAAATGAACCATCTCAATTACGTTAGCACTAGAGAAGTATCCGGTCCAGTCTGTTCTAAAGTTAAGATACTACTGACGCATCATACTTATGTGAGGGGGGGGGGTAACATATGTATGATGCGTCAGTGGTATCAAATTTTGCTTTAGAAGTTAAAAAAAAAATGCTTGAACATAATAAAACACACTTTTTTAAAAATCAATGTCGCTTAAGAAAAGATCAAGCTTTTGTATTTTATTTGTCTGTGTAAAAGTATCGCATCACGCTGTAACATTACAATTAAATTTTCAACAAAACTGTAATAAAGTTAATAAAGAATAAAAATCTTGATCACGTCAGATTTAAAAAAAAATCGTATCAAAATCAGTCTATCTATTCAAGAGTTATGATGTCACAGACATGACACATACAAAGTGCACTATATTACCGACCACAATACACCACGTTGTCTTATACACAAGGCAACGTTAGCTTTTAAAGTCTAACAAAATCAATAATTAATCGTAGTAAAACTGCAAAAACCGACTAAGTCACTGGGTACCACGCCGCGATTTGTTTTTTTTTTTGCAAATGATAGCAATGGCAAAGATAGCAAAACCACAATTTTATCAATATTCTGCCAGTAGTTTTTGAGTAATACCTACTTAATCAATATTAATACGTGATGCCAAAATTTTGGACCCCTTTTTACCAAAATTAGCCTTTTTCCTGGGAAGATTAAAAAAAGATTCGCTTTTTCCTACTACAAACTGGGCAAATTTTCCATCCCAAGCTATCCCTCGTTTTTTGCCAATGACAGCAATGAGTATAATTATATTACTACCGGTCCTATTGATACTTTAGATTTGAATGCTACATTATTTTTTTAATCTTCTCAGGAAAAAGGCTAATTGCGCAAACGCAGGAGCATATAATTTGGCACACTAGTTTATGTGTAGGAGAAGTGCAGAACGCTAATATTTTTCAATAATAGTGCATATAAGGTACATTAAATCAATAAATAAAACATTACCCACACAATCATGCATTTGACACACACAAACAAATATATTGATAATAACGTCAAAAGATCACAAATGGCGCACTAACTATTCATAAAGTTTAGTAGTTGGTCTTGAGAAATAAAGATGGCGTTCTTATCAACAAGATATTAAAATTTTTATCGATAATAGATTATCGTGGTCTGTGCATATCAAGGAACTCAGTAGTAAAATCTTTGCATCAGCTAATTCATTGAATCGTCTTAGAAAATTTCTCCCCATATCCACTAAAATTGCGCTCGCACAATCCTTGCTTCTTCCTATCCTCGATTATGCAGATGCTTGTTACATGAATTTGACTGAAGATCAATTAAATAAACTAGAGCGTCTTCAAAATGTTGCCATTCGGTTCATATTTGGACTTCGCAAATATGACCATGTTTCCGATTTTCGAACAAAACTCAGGTGGTTACCAATTCGCCTTCGCAGGAATGCGCATACACTCAATCTTTTATTTAGTGTTCTTTTTAATACCAATGCTCCCGCCTATCTTAAACAGAGATTTATTTTTCTTAATGAAGATAACGTTGGTCAACGTCATTGCAAAAGATTTTTGTTAAAGATTCCGGAACATAAAACTAAGTTCTATAAATATTCTTTTACAGTACGGGCTATTACGCTATGGAACGCTCTGCCTGTTGAAATAAGACAGGCAGAAAGCAACTATGGGTTTAAGAAGATGGTAAAGGAGTTTTACCTGAATACTTTAGCACCAAATTTATAACTGGGAAACTTGGACAATGTTCACTACCTATTAATGTGCATAACTTTTTTTTTATTTGTTTGTTTTAACTTTAATTTATAATTTAAACACTTATTTTAAAAAAGTTAGATTACTTCCTAAATTAATTATTTGATAGATTTATGATTTATAAACAGTTATTGTACCTTCTCCTTATTTTAATGTATTTATCTTCTAAGCGTTGGTTGTTTGGAAGAGATCGCTTGTTAGCGATAAAACCGCCTTTTGTATAAAATATGTTTTTATAAATGTAATATGTAACAATTTCATGTTTTAGTTGTACAATAAAGAGTTTATTATTATTATATTAAAATTTATTAAAATTTATTATGGTCGAATTTCGACCAACGGGCGACCACTAGTAATGTATAAATTTGCAACTAACCTTACCAAGGAGGTCATCAAGGTGTCATTTGTCGTCAAAAAATACGTTTTTTGTAACCTTAAACTATCGCTAGGTCGTGTCCGGACATATTGTATAGATAGCATGTTTTGCTATGTTGAACAAAATAAAACTGCATAAACAAGATAACTTTATAACTCGTACATTTAACCCGTGTTGGTCCGGGCTCTTTTGCAGAATAGACCATCTGCCTTCCTGTCAGGCAGCTCGTTAAAGACGAGCATAGGCTTTTACCCTCACTAACATTTGGACTCACCCGGATTGGTAACACCACCTTACCTATTCTTGCCGCCATAACGTCATGACGTGTTCCGGTTTGGGAGGTAAGGTAGCCTGTAAACTTACTTTTGCTCGAGGCCTAATATCCCGGCCTCAGGTTGGTAACGCACCATTACCACCTTTGGTGGTATCTAGGCGGCGTGAATTTCTTACCATTAGGAAATCCGTCTGCCTGTTTGTCTTCCTGTTTCAGCTATTTCTGAACCGATTTGCGTAATTCTTTTTATTTTTTTCGATGCGGAATAGTTTCGAATTAGTCCCATAAAAAAATGATTCATGTAGGCCCATTAGTTTTTATTATATAAGTACTAGCTGCGCCCCGCGGTTTCACCCGCGTAAGTCCCAATCCCGCGGGAACTCCGGGATTAAAAGTAGCCTGTATGTTATTCTGGGTCTTCAGCTACCTACATACTAAATTTAATCGTAATCGGCTTTGTAGTTTTTGCGTGAAAGAGTAACAAACATCCATACATCTATATATCCATACATACAAACTTTCGCATTTATAATATTAATAGGATTTTTGACATATTTTCACCTATCCCGATGTTTATTTTTATTAAATTTAATAATATCAGCAATAAACTAAGTAATTAAAACCGACTTCAGAACTAAAAAGTAAAAAATGATATTAATTATATACTACCTATTACTTATACGTACTATTTACTAAAAGGTTAGAAGTCGGTGCCAATCCAATTGAATACTTGCTTACAATATCATTATTAGTTTAAAGCTTGGCACCGATTTCAAATAATAGTAAATAGCACATATGAATATATAATTAATGTTAATTTTTTATTATGTTTTACTTTTTAGTTTTGAAGTCAGTTTTAGTTAACGTAGTTATTTTTGTTTAATTGTACGATTGCCGTGTCAAGTTAACATTAAATTTTGTTTTGGGTCAGTTATGGTTTCTTTATAGAGACTCGAAATAATAATATATGTAAATTACGTGTCACGTTGTTTGTCCGCGATGGACTCCTAAACTACTTAACCGATTTCAATCAAATTTGGACACCGTGTGCAGTTTTATTCTTATACACCGTGTGCAGTATTATACTTGAAATATGGGGTAGCTTACGTCTTAATTTATGATAAAAAACACCAACTGAGCCAAGCCGGGACAGGCAGCTAGTTATATATTAGACGTTTTCTTGCAGTCTGGAGACATGGAGCGGTTTCGATGAATTCAAGTGCACTGTCTAAATCTTCAGAAATTCTAAACTTAAACAAATTTGAGTCAAGAACGACCGATCTACAACTGTGCGATTCCGAAGACATTTCTTACCTCGCACAACATCTTTGTGGAATCAGTTACCGAGGGCGGTATTCCCAAACAATTATCACTTGGGGACCTTCAAGAAAAAAGCGTACTCATTCCTTAAAGGTCGGCAACGCATTTGTGATACTCCTGGTGTTGCGGATGCCCGTGGGCGGCGGTGATCACTTTCCATCAGTTGACCCACTTTCTCGTTTGCCTCCTCTTAAATAAAAAAAAGAAGACATTGTTCCATCACACTCTACGATATTAATTAACTGGCTATGTTTATTGTATCACTATTAAACTTACCTAACTAAACCGTCACATGTCGGAACTGAGTAGTCGGTGGTCGCAAATTACTTTATTAATCGAGTTTAAGTTTTTGTGTAGATAATTTGTAGCAGTTATTACAGTACTAATAAATTTAACTGAGGTTTAAAACTAGCAGATTACGCTATATGAGGTACGGTATGTATAAAGTACGAGGTATGTACAAAGCGCACTTATTGCGCCCGTAAAGATCCTGCGTCCGAGTTACACGCACCCCTTGCACCGCTGATAGGCACGGCCCTCAAGGAAAGGCTGACTTCCTAAGGTAATTGCGCGCGTCTTGTGTATGTCGACCGACGCTTTCGACGTACAACGATTGACTGTAATATGTGCAGAGACAAACATAGTAAGCAACATAGTAACAAACATAATAGGTACTAGGTACTTCCATAATTTAAAAATTACTAAACAGGCTCTAGTCTTAAGAAAAAATGAGAGCACGCCCATGACACAGATTTCGCCAGCACTCGGAAATACCTTCAACCCTTATATGGACGACCAAACAACATGGTGAACGTGAACATCGAACACTTTTTGCTGCAATACCATCAGCAGTGTTACTCTTGAATCTCGATTAATACAGTTCTAAATCGGACTCCGGGAGTGCCGGCAGAAGTGAAAAATTTAATATAAACGTTGTGCATTTTTAATATTTTGGAATGGTCAGGGAATAATTTTGTACGAATTGCTTTAATTATTAGTGTGACAGTTCTATCATTTATGTTGTAGAATACAATATTTATTGCTCTATCGTACACAAACATGACAACACGAACATTCGCGCAAACGCCCTATGCCGTCTTACGAATTTTGGATCAGGTCACGTGTCCAGACGAGCGTTTAGAAGTTTTTACCCATTCCAAAAAAATTGCTCAACGCCGGTAAAGAAGTTTTCGCTACAAAAAGCCACGGAAAACAACTAGTAATGAACAAACACACGTGTTTCATATTTTAAAACAATTTTGAAAATGTAAATATTTTTAACATTTCATTGTGATTGACATAAAATAAAATTTGAAAAAAAAAATTGTGTGTGTACTTATTGTACACTCGTTAGAAGTTATACTTCTTCGGCGTAATAAGATAAAAATCTTTTTAAAAATTTTATCTTTTGCCTTATTTTACATTTGTAGACAAAATGACACTAACCATAGAAAAAAGGTATTTAATACATTAAAAGTTTTATTATAATGCGTTATTTAGTTAAATAAAGTTTATTTAATATTTAATAAAAATGTCACAAAAAACTAGAATGTTATCTATAGCTAACTTCATCATGTCGGTTTTTCGTGACGGTGTGCGCGCGCATCGTAAAAATTTACCCTCATCATTTTTTCCTAACGCGCCAAAAGAAGTATAACTTCAATAAGTATACTTAATTTTTTTGCGTCATTAGGCCATAGAAATAGGGATAAATCATAAAGAAGTGCAACAAAATTCTAAAGCAAATTTAGTTGTATAAATATCGTTGGAATCTAAATATAACTTAACAACATCTTTTTGTGTTTGTATAACAAATGTTGTTTACATGTTTGTAATAAATATGAATGAAAACATATTTGCACACCACAATGTAAAAAAAGTTGGTGAAAAATAAATAAACATTCTTTATTTCGTCTCACTACATTTCTCTATTTATAAGCCTACTAGCTGTTCCCGCGAACTTCGTTCCGCCCATTCAGTATGTATGGGAAAAATTAAAATGTTGTTTTTCCCAGTTTTCTCACGATTGAACAGAATAAAAAGTATCCTATGTCCTTCTTCCGGTTCTAAGCTACCTCCCCACCAATTTGCAGCCTAATCGGTTCAGCCGTTCTTGAGTTATAAATAGTGTAACTAACACCACTTTCTTTTATATAATATATAGATTGAATAAGTAAGTATGTTGATAGTCGCAATTTCGGTAGGTAAATAATAATTCTCATATATTATTTAACTAAACTTAACCATCGGTGGTAGCCATATTCTGTAGCAAATTGCAAACTTTCTTTGTATGTATTTATTTTCCATATACTTAGAGGTCAATGCATCAGGCAGATACACGAGTTGATGTAAGTTTGATAGATTTATTTGTAGGGTGTCTATTAGTTACGTGAGGCGTGTAAGGGGTATGTGTTAAGTAATACCCTCCGTATTGAACCCAATCAAAGTAAGTTCTTCACGTGCATGTGGTAAAATTGCACACATATACAGCAAGATTTTTTTATCAACATCCAAATTTTTTCTAGGCATAAAGCATCTATAAATAAGTCCATTTTTGAAAAAATAGGTATCTAGCAGGTAGCTATCTAGCATGTCAGAGCACTCAGCGCGTAGGTACGGTACTTTGTAGAGGACTTTGCGATGTCATATCTTAATATTTTAGTATTGGGATACTAAAAGAAAAAACACATATTTAATTATTTTCACTTAAGATCAACATATTAAAATTTGGATGGTGATTAAAAAATCAGGGTGTATATTTAATAAATTCAATATGATCCTGTTTATTGTACGGCATTTTGCCTGTGTTTATAATTATTATCCGAATATATAATATATGACGGCGCTTTGACTATGGATAGTTTTAATAACTATTTTTTTTGCCAATCTTAACTCAAATTGTCAATATTATTTTACAATTTATCGATTTTGTAATCGATAATCAATAATTTAAAAAAAATTAGTGGGTAATCCGGAAAAGAGAAGTAATAGCGTCGCCAGGAGCAATGGCGGCTGTCGGTGAGATTGACAGCTGCCGTACGAGGAGCACACGTACTAACCTATTGGCTCGTAATCCAGCTTAATCTTGTTAATAGTGATTTGTAGAAAATTGTGAAACAATCAAATAATAAGACTAGGGACAAGGCGAGCATGATTTTAGTTTTTTTTTTATTTTTTAGCAGTGACTCGCCCGGATTGGTACCACCGCCTTACCTATTCCTGCCGCCATAACGTCACGACGTGTTCCGATTCGGAGGGTAAGGTAGCCGGTAAACTTACTTTTGCTCGAGGCCTAACATCCCGGCCTCAGGTTGGCAACGCACCATTACCACCTTTAGTGTCTCTAGGCAGCGTGAGTTTCTTAACATCAGGAAATCCGTCTGCATGTTTGCCTTACAATATCATAAGATTTTAGTTTAAAAGATTCCTGCTGTTACAGCGCCCACGATGGATAGTGACAGTCAAGACCACTTTGAGGTCCCTTCTGACGCTCTTGCATATCTAAAGTCTTATTTATTACTGGCATACCAATTACAGTGCTTGCAATGTAATGTGTTCCGTTCTGAAGGGCAGCAAGTAGATATATACATTGGACCTTCACCCAGGTTACAACCCAAAGTCGCACAATATCAAAGGGCCGAAACACAGAATTAGCAGTAGCATCACTGCCGATTGTAGCGGCGCTTCACTATTTATCTATAACGCAAACCGTCTCTTACCTCTCTTATCTTGAGCTCCATCATCAGATAAGCTCAATTTTACCAGCACTCGTTAGTGCCTACATAGTTTCGGAGACTCTTGACACCATGGCACGCCCCAGAGCGAGGTAACGCCGCATGAGTCATGTTTTTTGGTGCGTGCAGCCGGCTCCATCGAATTATAAGACTTTTTTACGTCAAAAATTAAATAAAATATTGTTTCCTTTATCAAACAATCCCGTAGGAACCCTTTTTATTTTATGTCAAATATCAGCTTTTACAAAAACAAGATTTTACACAATTATTTGAATAAATCCGACAATGTTTAATCATAATATCAAATGAAATGTTGCATAATACATCAATTTATTTTCTGAGTCACTTTTCTAAATTTCATTTTAATTCCCTCAGCAGCAGACGTGAAGATTGATCTGGAATCTAACTCAATTGTTCCTTCTTGATCTAGATGCACTTCATATTCGGACAAAATCATGGACAGTACTACTTTTACATGCAATATACCAGCTTTCATACCTAAAATTTAAACAAAAGTGTTTAGGGTTGTCGTGTGTGACAAATCTTTAGAATGCTACAATCCACAAAAACTATTTAGCTGTCGTAAATAATAAGTTAAAGTAACAAATAAAGGTGATTTTTAACGGATTCCTACTCTATCAGGCTCTCAATTTCAGTAGCTCAATTGGTTAGAGCATTCGTCGGCTTGAGACGAAAGGTTACAGGTTCAAATCCTGTCTGGGGCGAAATTTTTTCTTTCTTTAAGATTTATAGAAATTTATCCCACGCACAGGGCAAGTGCTAAAAAAAAATAAAAAAATAAAAATTCGACTCTCAATTTCTGGTTTATTGTTCTTTCATGTGTTTATTACATGATTACTAGGCCAGTAACGATTGTGTTTTAATGGTTGTTAAAAATCAATTTATCATTTATATAAGTTTAGATACTATAAATTCTGACTAGTGGTGTGTGTCAATAGGCGTGTGTTCATTGAAGACGAAGTCGTCGAGGTACATGAGTATTCATACATTTTTGAAGTTATACTTCTTTTGGCGCGTAAGGAAAAAATGATGAGGGTAAATTTTTACGATGCGCGCGCACACCGTCACGAAAAACCGACATGATGAAGTTAGCTATAGATAATATTTTTTCAAAAAAAGGTACCAACAAAGTAAAAGTAAGGACATCTACGTATGTTTGCGTGAGAACTGACAACTGTATTCACAATATTTCTTTATTTCTGTGGTTAGTGTCATTTTGTCTACAAAAATAAGGCAAAAGATAAAAATTTTAAAAAGATTTTTATCTTATTACGCCGAAGAAGTATAACTTCTAACGCATGTACATAAGTACAAAACAATTTTTTAAGTATAACACACACCACTGGTGCGTGTTACTTATCAGGGATCATTTAGGAGTCAATAACTACATTTCAAAAAATAATTATCAAATCTCGAGATGCGCATTTTACTGCGCTCAAATTAAGTAGCTTATCAACATTGATCCGTATTGTGATAGGTTTATACCCCTTAATTCACGATAAGAAAAAAAATATTTGTGGAATACACGTGTTTGAATAAAAACGACGGCCTTACAGAAACAGAAACAGTGTTAGATGTTAATGCGTGCTTAAGGGGCCATATACGCTAAAATACGTCAGCAGTTTACTGTTTTTTTTATACAAAGCAATCATGGATCTTACTTACACAAGATTAACATGAATATGCTTTACTAGACTAGTGTTTCCAAAACACGATTCATTTCACTTTGCTCGATAGAAAAAAATCAAAAAGTTAACCCTTTGTTGAAAGCTTTTGCTTTCTGTCTACTTCAATTGTGAAAATAACGACACCAGATTTAACATAAACATAGATAAGTACTATACCTAAAAGATAAGTGTTTCAGTTTTATACTTTTTTTAAAAAAATACTTTTATAGTGTCAAAAATATTTATTTGTCGCTTAAGACGTTTACTTTGGAGCGCCATTGTTCATAGTAATCATGGAACGGGGGAGCGCGGTGATTGGCTCTTCTGGCTGACTGAGTATGGGGCCTTAATGCGTGCTTAAGATCAGCTAGCAAACTACCTACTACATTATGGAATTTTTTAAAAGCAAATAAACAAATGATTTTCCTTATAAAAAATATGTATTATACCATAGGTTGTGATGGAAGTTGACTTTATCTAACAGTATACTAGGATATTATGCACTCCCTCAAATAGTTTTCCAGGCTACCCTACACTTCGAGTCGGAACACGACAGTAGCGAGCAGAGAAGATTTAATTTCAATAATTGAGAAGGTACCAATCTGAGTTAGAAACAGTAGCACCTAAACGTAGTCACGGTATAGATGCTATTGAGCCTGACACAAATAAACCGACACTCGTCTATTTAAATTATTTGATATGAATCATTTGTGTATAGATATAGTCAAAAAGCTAGACTCGCTTTGCACAATTCTGTGCTTATCCCAACGTTATTGTATGGAAGCGACAGTTGGGTATGTCAGAAAAAGCGCTACGGAAAAATCTGTGGCGTAACGCTCGTTGACTGCATTCGTAACAGTGAGATCCGAGAAAGAGTGGGTTTGAAAGAAACTGTTGGCGTTAAAATGCGAAAGGGCATACTCCGGTGACTCGGTCATGTGGAAAGAATGACAGATGAAAAATTGACAAAGCAGATATATAATGCGAATGTGGATGGATGTAGGAACACG
This sequence comes from Calephelis nemesis, assembly GCA_002245505.1. Taxonomy (NCBI): domain Eukaryota; kingdom Metazoa; phylum Arthropoda; class Insecta; order Lepidoptera; family Riodinidae; genus Calephelis; species Calephelis nemesis. The sequence continues at coordinate 193,092 of NJDD01001463.1, read as the reverse complement.
GAGAGACCAAGGTTGACATCCGATCACTCGGATATTATGCGAGGGTGGTGTCAAGAGTCTCCGAAACCGGCATGTTTGTATGAAAAGGGTAATGAATCTGAAGGAAACAAGACAGATACTCTCTGCCTATCCCATTAGGGACTTGGCGTGAAGATATGTATGTATTTTTTTTATGTTTTAGGAAGGCAAACAAGCAGACGGATTTCCTGATGGTAAAAAATTCACGCCGCCTAGAGACACCAAAGATGGTAATGGTGCGTTGCCAACCTGAGGTCAGGATGTTACGCCTCGAGCAAAAGTAAGTTTACCGGCTACCTTACCCTTCGAACCGGAACACGTCATGACGTTATGGTGGCAAGAATAGGTAAGGCGGTGGTATCAATCCGGGGGAGTCGCTGCCAAACTCTACCACCTAGTCGGATGTCACGGTGTTAGTGACGATAAGCCTATGCTCGCCTGTTACGCGCTGCCTGGCAGGAAAGCAGGTGGTCTATTCTGCGTAGGAGCCCGGAGCAACACGGACATTATAGATATATGCATACATACGCACCGGAAAATCTGTCCGCTTATTATTGTATCCGTTTACTTCATGTTTTCAAATGGTATGGCAAAGGTTTTTTTGTAAATAATGAAAATTGGAGAAATTTGTACATTCCTAATTAACGGCAATTTAATTTTACTCGTTGTTCAATTGCTTAGTAATTTCTTCAGGCGCCGTCTATCAATCCAAAAAGAATAAAGACAAGTCGCAAGCGAAAGCTAGTGCTTTAACAAATACTAACCAATACAAGCTCGAGGTCCAGCACCAAAGGGAATAAAAGCAGGGGATATGTTTTTTACATTGTTGCTAAATCTTTCTGGGTCATATTTCTTGGGTTCGTCAAAAAATTTCGGGTCGGTATGTAATCCATAAAGTGAAATAAAAATAGCGGTCCCTTTTTCAATAACTGTATTGGTTCCAGGAATCTGAAAAGCAATGTATGTGAACTCAAAAAAACGGAAAGAGCAGGAAATGACGACATATAAAGTGATATTCGTATTTAAACTCCACACTTTGTCTTCTAGAAAGTATATCAAACTTTAAATAGAATTGTCCGTCAAAATGACGAGATTAAAAAAAAATATATAATTACTTTTGTGTGATTGTCTATCGTGTGCTTTTTTTTTAAAGTAAAAACTTATTTAGCGGCGCTGGGGTTTTTTTTTTGGAATGGGTAAAAACTTCTAAACTCGCGTCAGGACATGTGACCTGATCAAAAATTCGTAAGACGGCGTAGGTAGGGCGCTTGCGCGATGCCGAAATGTTCGTGTTGTCATGTTTGTGTTCGATAGCGCAATTAATAAACATTGTATTCTATCACATAAATGATAGTACTTTCATACTAATAATTAAAGAAATTCGTGCATTACAATTCCAAATTATTAAAAACGCACAACATTAATATTCAAGTTTTTACTTCTGCCGGTACTCCCGGAGTGCAATCCAGTTTATTTTAAACTAGATATCTTTCTCCCTCTCTCTTTTATGTCGTTTACACTTTATTACATTATTTTTAACAAGATCGGAAAGCACAAAAGTAGGATTTGCTGATGTAAGCAACTTAATATTGCTGTGGTAAAATCTGCGCAAGTAAATTTAGCGTCTACCAATACCTTGTATTCTTGAAGAGTTTCACGATCAATTGTCGAGATAGATGGGTACAGTCTATTTGATTCAGCAATGCATTGATCCAAGTATTTCATTTCATTAAAAGCCTCAACAGTCCATCCATGATCTTGAGTAGCATTTATGACGTCATCTCTCACACGGTCTTGGTAAGTTTTATTTTTAGCCAACTCCATCAGAGTAAATGAAGCCGTTGTAGCACTTGATTCAAAACCCGAAAAGAATATTCCAGATTGATGTAAAAGGTTATCTCCTTCAAATTCTAAGAAAATACAAATGTAGATAATTGTGGGCATTTATCACCATTTTTACTATCCCGCGCCGGAGGACGCACTGTTGGACGACCTCCCACCCGGTAGACTGATGATCTGGTCAAAGTCGCAGGGAGTAGCTGGATACACGTGGCTGAAGAAAGTGACTCGTGGCGCTCTTTGGGGGAGGCTTTGAAACTAAAGATGAAACAGACTGTTTTTTTATGTTATAGGAAGGCAGACGAGCAGACGGATTTCCTGATGGTATGAAATTCTCGCCGCCTAAAGACACCAAAGATGGTAATGGTGCGTTGCCAACCTAAGGTCAGGATGTTAGGCCTCGAGCAAAAGAAAGTTCTGTTTTAATTTAAGGTTCAATATTTAGTTTCAAAGCCCTGATGATGCTGTCAAAAGTGAAACGGGTTGGCTAGAAAGTAACAGGAAGTGTTAAATAAAGTATATTGTGAATAAGTACAAGCGTTAACTACAAAAAAACGTGTGTTATATGTTTATGGTTCCAAATCATTATATTTTTGTGCGTTTGAGTTGCATCTGATCTCTGTTAATATTAAATACAGTTTTTTTAAATTAATATTATATTTAGGTGTACGTGAATTTAATAATAAGGGTTTATCTTAAATTTTGCATCTCCAATAGAATTCGTGTTCGGAGTCAATAAAAAAGTTACAGAAGGCTTAGGGTCAATCGATTTTATTAAAAACTAGTGCTTATGTAAAGAGTTAAAAAAAGGTCGAGTGTGAACATTTGCATCGCTCTGGTGGGCCATCATCGCCTGCAACTAAAGTTAACATCGCCAAAGTGAAGAAAACAGTGACTGAAAATCCACATCAAACTTTGAAAGTGATAGCCGTCGAATTTTCTGTATCTCACAAGTCGATTCGTATCATTTTAACTAACCATTTGCTATGATAACACGTGTAACCGTTTGGCTAGCCACAAAAGACCTAAATTTTCTCCGAAAACTCCATCGCATTGGAGTCGCTGAGAATGTGCCAGATCGAGTCAACTCCAACCCAGTACTCATGAAACTCACAAGACCACCAATGTGAACCAATGTTTGACCAAACACTTAACAGATACCATTGAACAACCACCATATTCACCAGATATAATTCCAACTGACTTTTTTCTTTTTTTAAGCTCAAACTACCAACTAAAAAAGAATTTGTGGAGGGAACTGAACTCAATTATAGAATATGCCAGAACGAGTCAATTCCTACCCAAAACTTATGAAACTCACAAAACCATCAATTTGAACGATTTTTTGGCCAAACACTTAACAAATACCATTAAACACCCACAATTCTCACCAGATATAGGTCCAACCGACTTTTTTCTTCTTTCTAAGCTCAAACTACCACCTAAAAAAGAATTCGTGGACGGAACTGAACTCAATTCCAGAATATGCCAGAACGAGTCAATTCCTACCCAAAACGTATGAAACTTACAAAACCTTCAATTTGAACGAATTTTTGACTAAACACTTAACAAATACCATTAAACACCCACAATTCCCACCAGATATAGCTCCAACTGACTTTTTTCTTCTTTCTAAGCTCAAACTACCACCTGAAAAAGAATTCGTGGAGGGAACTCAACTCAATTCCAGAATATGCCAGAACGAGTCAATTCCTACCCAACCCTCATGAAACTCACAAGACCAACAATGTAAACGAATTTTTGACCAAACACTTAACAAATACCATTGAACAACCACCATATTCCACAGATGTAGCTCCAACCGACTTTTTTCTTCTTTCTTAGCTCGAACTACCACCTAAAAGAGAATTCGTGGAGAGAATGAACTCAATTCCAGAAACAACTTATAAAAAATGACTTGGTGATTGGAATAGGCGTAAGAGTTTCGTTTCTGAAAGAGCATACTTTAATGGTGATCAAATAAATTTTGATGAATAACACAAAGTTTGTGTTGCTACTTTCTTGACAGACTAGTATGTTTCCTTACAGTTTTCTCGACGGTAAAGTTGCATTTGAAACTAACATTTCCGCGAACTTGCAAAGGAAGTTTTAACATTTACGTCGCAAACCGCTGCTTAATATTAAAATGCAAACGTTTCTGTGCTCGGAATTGGGCAATCAGTCGCTGGCGTGAAGTTAGTGCCGTCTCCAACACGTGGTTACCAAAAATTATAGTTTTGTCAAATCGATACAAACCAGCAAATATACGGGGCGTAGCTTGGAATCCAGCCAGGGGCACTCGATCTTAGCACGGTTGCCCACTTCACCGGTGCGGTGTTCTACTGACTAAACGTTTATTTGATCATTCTATATACGTACTCTTTTAAAGAACTAGTAGTTAATTTTTTGAACCGTAAACAAACACACAAAATTTCTGATGATAAATTTGTGCCACCTTGTTGGCACTAAAGATGTTTTTGATGTAGTGTTATCATTCAAACCGTATCTCTACAATAGCAAGGACCGATGTTGTTGCGGTATAAAAAATACGTCCTTCATTGCAGCATCATGCAGTGTAATGCATCAATCTCACCAGACGTTGCATTAGTGGAATCATTAAGAGATACAAATCTTCACGTTAAGAGAAATATTTTTTATCAATGAGGTTGATCACCGAGATCAAAGAGATCTAGTGGTCTGTAAGCATTGATCACTTGAGATCTCGGGTTCGAATCCCATGTATCAGATGTATGTATGTATCAGAGTAATGTTATTAGTAGAATGAGATGAGCTCTGAGTAAGCTACTTCAAAACCAAGGTATTAGACACTCTTTGCATAATTCTGTACTTATCCCAACATTGATGTGTATGGGAATTTGATATGTCAGAAAAAGCAAGAATTTATGACAAATGCAGTCAAAAAGCCTATACAAAATCTGTGATGTTATAATCAACGATCGCTTTCACAACAGTGAGATGAGAGAGAAGGAGATTGAAAGTGTCAGTGTAAAAATGAGAAAGGGCATGCTCCGTTTGTATCACATAAAAAGAGTATCAAATGAAAGAGCAACAAAACATCTCGCATGGAAGTATATAATCAATAAAATTTCAGAAAGTTTGCCTCTTTGTAATGTTAGGTTAAATTTGGACTTAAGAATATGTCCAAATATTCCGAACGACCATGCGTACTATTTTTTTGTTATCGACTATCGTTACTATCGACTATCGTAAGTACATGATACTGACAAGGTTGTCAACGGACCGTTAGTGTTAACGTACATAGTTTACTGGCAATTAGTTTTATGAAGACGAAGATGCCCCTATTTTACAATTTTTATTAGACGTGATAAATTTTATTTTATTTTTACTTTAGCTTTATCGTATTCTCTTAATTTAGACTAATGTCATATAATAAAAGTAAGTACAATTACTTTTTATTTTACTTTAGGGACACGTATCTACGGAACTAAATAAAATTACAATATATAAAGTAATAAAAGTTAAAAATACAACTGAACTTTCATTAGTTCAGTTTTATCGCCTCTATGGTCTCGTAGGCCGTCGTCAGACTTGACTTCTTGAGGTCCCGGGTTCGACCTCGGTCGGGAAATAAAAAAAAATAGAAAATGTGTATTTCTATTTTTCTAATAAAAATGTTGCACGGGATATCGCATTGTTTGACTTAGTATATTCGGCTAGTCGTGTGTGCCCTGGTTGTGCCTATGTATGTATACATACAATGATGAATGATGGGCGTGAACATACAATTTCAAACTTTTTTACCAAAACTCGACTTAATTTTTTTTTAACGGTAACTCGAAATTTTGAGGTTTTATATAAAACTGTTGATCTAAGACTATTTATTCTAAAAGCCTCGCAAATGCAAGAAACATGACATTATTAAATGTAACATTCAGTTTTGATATCGTAAGTTTCAAGGACTGTGTAATTTGTCCAGGAATATTCATCAATTTTTTTATTACTAGCTGTCCCGGCTAACTCCGTTCCACCCGTTTTGTATCAGAAAATTGAAAATTCCGTTTTCCTAGTTTCCTCGCAGCTTCCCCCTTTTTCTTAACTTTTAAACCTTCCCTGGACTTGAACAAATAATTCAAAACCAAAATCCGATACATCGGTTTAGCCGTTCTCGATTTTTAGCGAGACTAACGATCAACAATTGATTTTTATTAGATTGGGGTAAATTTTGCAAAAAGAACATTGTCTCCGTGGACTTATGAGGGAGTTTACAGTGTTCTTGTGTATAGCGTAACTAGAGGTAATAGAAAAAAAGCTTTAATTTAATACATTGCTACTTGCTATTGCTTTATTCATTGCCACTTAATGTCAATAGTTAATATAAAATTGGTATGTACTTGAATATGCAAAACATGTTCTTTTCATGCAGTAATAATCATAATTTAGTTGTTCGTGTTTGGTGTTATAGCTTCTATATTATGCACTTTGTATCTAGTTGTGAAAATCTGTAATTGGCTGACTATTATCCTATTAATATTATAAATGCGAAAGTTTGTATGTATGGATGTATGGATGTTTGTTACTCTTTCACGCAAAAACTACAAAGCCGATTACGATGAAATTTGGTATGTAGGTAACTGAAGACCCAGAATAACATATAGGCTACTTTTTATCCCGGAGTTCCCGTGGGATTGGGACTTACGCGGGTGAAACCGCGGGGCGCAGCTAGTTAATTCATATTTCTAATTTTCTTAAACTTTAGCTATTGATTTTCCCATCAAATAAAATAAACACACAAACAAATTATGTTGTAGAATGTTAAAGTATTATACTGGTTTGGGATAGTAATATAAAAAACCATTTACTTGTAAAACTGTACTTACTGAAAAGCGGATTTTGTTCTCCATTTTTCATCTCAACTATGGAGTCAATATAATCTCCTCTCTTATTTCCATTTTTTTCTCGATGCTCAACGGCATCCCAAAATATTTTTTTTACAAAACTCGAATTAAATAATATCGGCGATCCAAACACTTTTACTAGTACAGGCATGAAGAAAACCGTCGACAAGGCTACCATACGCTTGAATCCGTAGAAAAAGTCTGAAACTGCATTTTAAAAACTTTAACATGTGTTTATTATGAAACGTCTGGTTTAAAAACACATATTTTTTTGCCATATTTATTTTATCAGGCGAATTCATTTTTACATGTTATATTTGTGTGTTTTATCAATAAGACTTAAAAAACGGTAACACTTGCGGTAGATAGAGATAAATTAATTTAAATTCTAAAAATTGTTTGTATTAATAAATAAACATGTAATAAGTACCGAAAACAGTGTGTAAATAGTAAATAAACAATTAAAATAACTACTTTGATTAAAACCTATTAAAATATTTGCACACCACACGTTGGTAGAATATGTTGGAACGCTTAAATAATTTTGTGACATATTTCTAGCACTCTTCTTTCTTCCTTTTTAAAAATATATATACGCACTTATAACCGAAAGGTATGGGTACAACCAGGGCACCCAAATCTTTTACCGATCGGGCACATACCCAATCCCGTACATCACTATTTTTAATTGAACATTTAAAATAATATTTTGGTTTATTAATTTTATTAAGTTATTTAAAAATAGTATTTTGTTTTAATTGATAATTTGAAAAAACGCATTTTGAGTTATCCGTTTCGGGAATCGAACTCGGGACCTCATGAAATCAACGCCAACACCGGACCAATGTACTTGTACAAAAAGCTTCGCTTCTAAGTAATTAAGATCTTTGGTGTCTGCAGACAGCAAATATTTATGATCACAAGAAAATGTTTCTTATAGTTATAGGCAAATCTAATTAAATCCACATATACCTATTGTGGATTGAATACTTACGGGATTTAGAGTAATCCGAGGATGGAAAGTTAAAGGAATTTGTTTCAGTACCCAATGCAATATTAGCAATTAAATCTGCAGCGAATTTATAATTAACATCCTGCGCATCAATTATTCTGGACTCACTCTGAGAAGCACATTCTTTATTAAGATAAGCCATCATGGTGTTCCCGGTTTCCACCATAAGTGGTAGCATTTGTCTCAATTTTTTACCCGTAAATGAAGGGGTTACTTTTTTCCTCAAATAGCTCCATGCGGGAGTTTTTATCCCGAATAAATTTATCATTCCTAGACTATCTTTTTGTTGTGACCCAGCGAAATGTCTATTGGAAAACTTATCAAAATCGCGGATTAGTATTTGCTTGATCAATTCTGGATCTTTCAGCAATAGACATGGTTGGTGGAAGATATAAAAACCAACATAAGGAGCTTCTTTAGGTGCTTTATGATATATCTCTCCAACATGGTACCCTGGTGGTGTTTTGAACAATAAAGCATTTTTAAAATCGCCGAATATTACACTTGTTTTTTCTAACTGTGGGACGTCGCGCCTTTTCCAATATTTTAATTTGTATCTCGCATATAAATAAATGACTGATAGTAATGATAGCAATATTAATATAAATATACTTGTTAAGTTTATATCGCGTGAATTAAAAGTTTCCATTGTAGTGTTTTTAACAAAATTGGATATTTTTTACTCAAATGAAAGAAAACGTAATTGAATGTACTGTGTTAAATAGAAGATGGTTAAACTATATTGATATCCATAATGAGACATTTATACACAAATTTCGTCAAGGTCTAGAGTAATAACAATAAAAATAAAGCATTTACGGATAACGGTGTAAATAAAACCAACAGTTGTCACATTGCCTCTGTGGTCTAGCGGTTCGGCGCCGGACTTGACTTTTTGAGATTCCGGGTTCGATCCCCGGGTCGGGCAACAAAAAATATTAGAAAACGTGTATTTTTAATTTTCTAATAAAAATAATGTTTCCCGGGATTGGATATGTGTCCGGTTAGCGATAGGCTTGCCACCTATCACATTGTAAGACTTAGTGTTTTCGGTTAGTCGAGGGTGCTGTGGTTGTGCCTCTGCCTCCCCTTTGAGGATATGAACGTTAGGATATTTTTTTTATAAAAGTTTAAATACCAAGCTATTTAAATTGAGTTACAATATTAACAGTAGATTTAAATTTAGTTGAACCTTCTCTATACTTATTATCTCATACAATTTGATCCCCTATGTAGTGAAATGGTCCATGGTTGTGTCTCTGCTTGTCCCCTCGGGATATGGGCGTATAGATATTTAAGATACTTAACAATTTCTTTTCATTTAAATTTAACCCCCTATGCAGTTAAGTGGTCCATGGGTGTGTCTCTGCTTGCACCTTCGGGGATATAAGCGTAAAGACTACTTAACAATTAAAAAAAAAGTATCATCACGCCCATATCCCCGAAGAGGTAGGCAGAGGCACAACCAGGGCACCCACGACTAGCCGAAGATACTAAGTCCCACAATGTGATAGGTGGCAAACTTATCGGCAACTGGGCACATTTTCCATTCCCGACTAACATTTTTTTTTATTAGAAAATTGGAAAAATCCAATTTTCTTTTTGTTGGCCGACCCGGGATTCCCACCGAACCCGAGACCTCATGCAGTCAAGTCCAACACCCGGACCGCTAGACCACAGAGGCGACGAACAATTTATTTCCATTAAAAGCCAAAACCTATTAAAAAGTAAAAAATGTAACCTATCTAGTTTTGAAACAAATGTTTTGAGATATCTTAATATAATTTCAACAAATGGGCGATAGACTTTACTTATTAAATTTGAAGTAAAACCCTAACCCACTCAAATAAATTGTTCGTTCACATTCGTTCACACAGTCAAGACAGATTTGTGTTGGCTAAATAAGTCGTGAAAAACGATTGAAAGCCATATTCATAAAAGAAGAAGAAGAAGTGTAATATTATTTTCTAAGCTGGCCTTTGTAGTTGGTAACTACACTGGCCAGCAATAAAAAATAAAAATGTTCTCTATTATAAAATTTTTAAAATGTAGAACCTAAATTTAAGTCGAAAGGACAGTCTGCTACATGTTCTGACACGATCTACTTCTAATATTCTTAGTCTACACTCTACTTTCTTTCCTAATGTTCTTTCTAATTCTATAAGTCGACGGAACGTCTTACTAAGACTGCTGCTTGCTGCTTGGTGTCTGCTGCTCGACGGTGGGAGGTCCCTAAACCGGCGGAAGCTGCCGGCCGGTGTTCTTCTATGGCCGCCTTCCCAGCCGCCCTCTTCTACTGCTGCTTCTGGCTGCTGAGGGAAGGCGCCAAAGGGTCCCGCTAGCCCAACCGCCGAAGACTACAGCAGCAGTCCTTCGAGTTCCGTCGACAAGACCACCATATCCCACGACCCTTTTCCTTTTTTTATCCGGCAGAACCTTTTTGTGCACAGACTTTTTGTATGGACTTTATTTTACTAGTGTTTCTCTTTTATTATAGTGTTTTTTTGTTTACATTTTTTAATTTTATGCCAACAGGATCCCGTGTCCCAAATATGTCTGTTGGTTTGTTTTATATTCTGTTAACATAGTGGTGGGTGGTAGCTAAGCCACCCCCACTACGTTACAGAAGAAAGAATGAAATTTCGTCATATAATATTGAAATCAGCAACCCTAAATTATAGCGAAGTAAGCCAAGCAGAGAACATTTAAATTTAATAAGTTTCTCCAGAGTGTGGTACAGGGGCAGGTACATATCATATGACAGCTTTGTAATCGACTGCATACAACTAACTTCCACGATGCTAAACTTCGAGTTTGCAGTTCTGATGTATTTACATTGTAGTAAACTTGCAGTTGCTTAAGTTAAACTTGCGTCTTTGCTCATAGATATACGTTAAAATTTATTTAATTAAATACCTACTTTAACACCCATATCCTTGACGAAGTAGGCAGAAATACCACCTATGAACTCACAGTTAGCTGAATGTTATATAATATGTTAGTTATGTATGTATGTTAGTTTTATAATATGATATATTGCAAACCTACTATCAACCGGATATTATTAAACATATGCTTTTAATGGGGAAGTCAAAAAAATCACTTTTGCCTGACTCAGAAAACAAACTTAAGCTTTAGTCCTCCTCCTCCTCCTCATATAGTCAATGCCAAAATGCCAATAGCAGACTATTAAACTAAAGAGGCGGTTGAATTCGATTCGATGATATGTATAGTATAGTGTGTGTAGGACTTGACCTCATAATGTCCCGGGTTCGATCCCCTTGTCGTGCACATAAACAACGGTATACACATCCAATCCCGGGGATTGGATGTGTGACGATATGCCACCTATCATATAGTCTGACTTTGTGTCTTCGGCTGGTAGATTATGCATGTGCCTACCTTTTTCGGGACAGGGCCTAAAGATAGTATTTTATATCATTGATAATGAAATAGAGAATTGCAGATTCCAGATATACAAAAAAAAAAGATCTAACAAGTGCAAATTTATCTTAAGCCTATCACTACCAACCTAACGGGAGGATTGGGTTCGATTGCCGACGAGGTCACTTCTGTGATGAAAATCTGGATCCCGTCTGTCCATCCTAATATCTATCTAAGTATTTTTATTCGCATTCGATTTTTCTTCGACTAACACCCACGTACATCATCATGTGCTTTAGGTTCAAGAAATATAATTTGTCCAGCGATATTTACTAACATTTTTGTATTCATCTCCTAATTTAGGTTATTGGATTATTCCAGCAATGTAGTCGGTCATAGCAGACTGCTACACTGCTGTCCATCATCTTATCCAGATGAGTACCTCTGCTACATCTATCCTTGTCGATACGGCGTTAGTGATTGCCTATGCCGTGTTCCAGCCCCAAAATAAAACGCACCAACTACGTCTATAGACGACACACGTGTCTCTTACCAGTATAAGAGCTGCCTGATTGTTAGCTAACTTGTAACATATAGAGTACTTTCAATAGGCCGATTTCAATAACCTATCTAAAATAGTAGATAACGCTACTACTGTTCAATAACCAGACATTTTGTTAAAATTAACAAAACTTAATTGGCAATAAAACTCTAGTAGGTCAATCTCTAACTGCTGATAGGTTATTGCATTTGGCCGTTTGTGAATTATGAAATATATAAAGCAGACAGAACAATCTAAAAGTACAAGGCACCATTCGAGGCCGAGCTGGAGCGATGGGGCGGGTGGCGAGGGTGTAGATCTGCAAACAATCCTCGCGGATATTGAACGGCGATGCGTTCGGAAATGCTGTGCCTCGCCGCCGGCTGCGTGCAATGGAGCTAGGGCTACCAACATCACATTTTTGTATCTGTACTTTGTTTTGCCCACAAATTTTAACATTTCAAGAAATTTCTATAGAGTTTAAAAACTTATTTTAAAGTAGCTTAATATTTGATACGAGTATCCAATATTCTAGCATGTTTACGCAACATTTTGTGGAACCCTGATAAAAAAAATACTTGCATGATGTTATTATGGTTGTTTTATAATTGAGTACAAAATGCAGCTTGCGATGACTTGTACGTCAAAATATTACGACTTATCCCTAATTTTGAGTCATGAACGTTTGTGGGACAACTGATACTGTGGATTTTAGAACTGTAACTTTGAAACTTTAAAACTTTTGACTTGGGAACATTGATAGAATAATCAGTTAAATATGTCTTTTCAAAAACATAATGATAAATGAAAGCAGACTATTCGTTTATGAATAACTAGCTGCGCCCCGCGGTTTCACCCGCGTAAGTCCCAATCCTGCGGGAACTTCGGGATAAAAAATGGCCTATATGTTATTCTGGGTCTTCAGCTACCTACATACCAAATTTCATCGTAATAAAAGAGTAACAAACATCCATACATCCATACATACAAACTTTCGCATTTATAATATTAATAGGATTTACAATTACATTTTTATGATAATAATCAATCTAAGTTTTTATTTTGTTCCTTGCTCTCAGAAGAACTAAAACTTCCTAGTGGTATCTTTAGGCAACAATATTTTTACTGTCGTGTGACTAACAATGACATTGGTTAGGCTTCGTTCCTATCCGGTGGTAGATTTTAGAATTATACATACATACGCATCAAAAGTGTGATTTGCAAGGTATATATGAAATAAACGACATTCTGAGTCTATGATTTTGATTCTGAATGGTAATATGTCAACATAAACGATGATTTAGAACAACAACGTACGTACTGTTGCTGCTACTGGACAGTAGAAAATGACTAACTAGTGGTTTAAGATTTTCTCGTGAAAGTTAACTATAGACATTATCTTTTAAGTGCAAGTTATGGTTCCATATCTGTCAGGCAATAATATCAATCTGAATTAATTATTAGAAAGGACAAGTAAGTGTTTTTTTATTCAACAATTACTACAACACATTTTGTTTTGGACAACCCTAGCCAATACAATTCACGTCTCATTGCACAAGAACCAACGTGTGAAGATATGTCCTCGTTTTCATTTAAATTCTACGTTATATTGAAGGAACAATATTAAATACATATTTAAATTAGGTATCGATATGCAGTATATAATGAAATTGCAAAAGGGCCTGTGTTTAATAATAAAGTGGGAAGATCCCACTCCAAACAATATTTTGTTGACTCTGCATGCTTTCTGGTAGTATATTTAAATGCATTTGTACCTCATTGTTTTTAACCAAGTTCAAAAAACGAGGGGCTCTTTTTAATCAACTTCCGTTTGTAAATAAACATCATCTTTTGTTTCAAACAAATGCTGAAGTATTAGGAATTACACACTTCAGAAATAGTGAGAAACTACATTTACATAATCAAAAACTTAATATTTACAAAGATAATGTAGGTATATTATAATATGTCCATTCGTATTTATAACCAATAAAAGGATTTCGAAATAAGGTATTTGATTTACTATTAGATTATAGGTATCTACTATTAGATAGGTACGTATAACAGTGTAAAAGGTTTTCTTGCGGACAAGCATATCTTTTTTAATATATATAAAAATATTTTTTTAATAAATTTAAACTTAATTTAAGTAAAAATATTGTAGTTGCCGAGGAATTTATTTCTAGGACTAGAACTGGCTAGGTTTGGAAACGGTGGTAGTAAAGACGTATAGGTACGAGTAACATGCCTGGTTGTCGAAGAGTTTGTTTTGCCGATTCTTCTTTTGACTGGCTAGTTTTGGAAACGGTGAAAGTGTACAGAAGATAGGATTACATTAATGTACCTTTAAAAATAGGTATCTTTTTTTATGATATTGGCAAACAAGCAGACGGATTTCCTGATGGTAAGAAATGCACGCCGCCTAGAGACACCAAAGGTGGTAATGGTGCGTTGCCAACCTGGGGCCGGGATGTTAGGCCTCGAGCAAAAGTAAGTTTACCGGCTACCTTACCCTCCGAACCGGAACACGTCATGACGTTATGGCGGCAGAAATAGGTAAGGCGGTGGTACCAATCCGGGCGAGTCGCTGCTAAACTCTACCACTTAGTGATATATTATGAAGTTTACTAAATATACAAATAAATTAAATATAAATAAGTGCTGGGATTAAAATGTAAAAATGTAGATAAAAAATTAGTTACTTTAAATTAAATATTTGCACACCACAATGTGGTAGAATATGTTGTATGTTTAAATATCTTTGTAACTATTTTTAACACACATATTCCGCAAACAAATAATTTTTTTTTTTCATTTCCAAAAAGCAAAGAACGACACATGTTAGATTTCTTTTTTGTTGTTTAAGTCGAATAAAATCATAATAACTTCCTGTCATATTATTTTGACTTTTTTTTTACTTGAAAGAGCGTTCCAAGATGGATCCCATGATAAAACTCGAGTGAAATCTAGGAAAATGCTAAACTTTTTGTATGCTTAAATGACGTAATAGTGAAACCGAAGTCGTTTTTTACAGTTTAAGGGTCAATTCATACTAGCGCAGAGTCGAAGCGCATCGAAGAGTCAAATTCTTTTTTTCCCTTGGAAGAAATATGTACATTACATTGTGGAGATAAGGGTGTATTTGCTATATTAAGTTTCGGATTGACGCTTCGATTCGTTTCGATTCTGCGCTAGTATGAATTGACCCTTAGACTCGGTCGCGGTTGCGGAATTGCGATTTTATTTCAAAACTCCCGAGACCGCTAATTTTTGCGGTCACATAGCCGTCGGGCGGGGTTTGTCAAGGCAAACTGTTTTAATTCAATTTTTAAAACAACAAACGTCACCCGGGGATCGGGTAAGTCCTCGCTTGACAATAGGTCTGCCACTTTGTGGGACTAAGTAGCGTTTGGCTAATGGTGGCTGCCCTGGTTGTATCTCTGCTTCCATCTTCGTACTTGCAAGCGTGATGTTACAGACTTTTTTGTCATTGTAATTTTAAACTTTCCAGCTGTCTAGTTATTTTGTAAAGGAATTCCCTCTAAGTAGTAAAATATCCTATTAATATTATAAATGCGAAAGTTTGTATGTATGGATGTTTGTTACTCTTTCACACAAAAACTACAAAGCCGATTACGATGAAATTTGGTATGTAGGTAGCTGAAGACCCAGAATAACATATAGGCTACTTTTTATCCCGGAGTTCCCGCAGGATTGGGACTTACGCGGATGAAACCGCGGGGCGCAGCTAGTTAGAAAATAAGTAAAGAATATCATAAAGAACAACAAGTGAAGCTTTATGAAAGTGTAATATTGCTCAAGTGTGTGCTATATTGCTACAACGTAAACATTAGGATGGGGAGCCATCTGTTGCGGTCAAGAGTTCTCCTGAAGTGGATCTGCCTCATCCTTCATGGACCCAATAAAACGATACGTGCTGTATTATATAGCTGCCTTTTATAAACTATGTGTGTGGAATCGCAGATTTTGCCTTTTATCCTGGATTTTCTTCTTAGTCCACATTTTTATAAAGTTAGAAACACAAATAGATATTGTTCCGTCAAACTATCCAACTAGGAACGAATGCAAAATTAGTTTTAGTACTAAATAGGAGTCTGAAAAAAATACTGGGAATAAAATATTCTTTAACTGACTCGCGGAAAAAGAGAAGATTATATGTTCCACTCCTATACTTTTTTCAAATATGTTAGTCGATTTCTCCGCTACTTCTGACCGACTTTAAATGTTTCTGTCTTTATTTCAAAAATCATCCAAGGTGATCTCATTGTCCTCAAGTTTGAATATGATTGGTCCCAGCGAAGGTTTCCCCATGTCGGTCCGGGCTCCTGTGCAGAATAGACCATCTGTCTTCCTGTGCCAGGCAGCTCGTAAAAGGTGAACATGGGCTTACCGTCACTAACACCGTGGCGAATTGCTGCGAGACTCTACCAGCTAGTAGGATGTCAAGGTGTAAGTGACGGTATGCCTATGCTCGCCTTTTACGAGCTACTTGGCAGGAAGGCAGATTGTCTATTGTGCAAAAGAAGCCCGGACCAAAACGGGGAAATTCATAATTAGAGTTATGTAAATCAGTTATTAGGAACTCATATTATACGAGGTAATACAAAATAAACCCATTATATTTCAAAGTGAATTGCCTCAAGCTATAATCTACACAAAAGTTTAAACGGCCGCGACATAGATTAGGCGCAACATGAAGTCATACCACATAACCATAAGCTTGGAGTTTCGCCAGAACTCTGTCTGGACGCAGTTACATTTGCACAAGGGACGCACTAATCTTTGGAAATCAAGCCAGAATTGCTTTAAACGGACAAATAACATTAAGAGACAGTTTAAATAACACACAACATGTAGGATTACCTAATTACAATATCCATGCCTAGTTTTTTGAGTGAGTTTGAAAAAGGAGGTGATATATATTTGAATCCTATATTTTTTTAATGACACTGGAAGGCAAACAAGCAGACGGATTTCCTGATGGTAAGAAATTCAAGGTAACTAGAGACACCAAAGGTGGTAACGGTACGTTGCCAAACTGAAACCGGGATGTTAAGCCTCGAACAAAAGTAAGTTTACCGGCTACATTACTCTTCAAACTGGAACGTTATGGTGGCAGGAACAGGTAAGGCAGTGGTACCAATCCGTGCGAGTTGCTGCGAAACTCTACCACCTAGTCAGATGTCAGGGTGTTAGTGACGGTAAACTAATGCTCGCCTTTTAAGATCTGCCTGGCAGGAAGGGAGATGGTCTAAATTGCAAAAAGTACCGGACCAACACGGGAAAGTATGGATGTTAATCGATTTTTTCAAAGTAATTTCTGTATTAAATACAATTTAAATTCAAAATTTGAAAGAGCGCACTTCCGAGTGGTCTGTCTAGATCACAATAAGTCTGGATCTAACAATTGGAACTTTAAAAAAATACTCATTTTGTGAACGATATACGGACAAGCTAGGTTTTTTGCAAATTTGCTGCGTTTAAATAATTTACTGCTAGCAACCCCTCCCAGCTTTGCGCGTGCGGATAAACTACTATGCCATTTTACATATTATAAACCTTTCTCAATGACTCTTTGTATAAAAAACCGCATCAATACCCATTGCGTAGTTTCAAAGATCTAAGCATACTTTGATTTTAAACTATGCAATGATTACAAATGCGAAAGTCTATTAGTTCTGTCTGTAAATTTTTTTTATGATATTGGAAGGCAACAAGCAGATGAATTTCCTGATGGTAAGAAATTTCCGCCGCCTAGAGACACCAAAGTTGGTAATGGTGTGCTGCCAACCTGAGGCCGGGAAGTTAGGCCTTGAGCAAAGGTAAGTTTACCGGCTACCTTACCCTCCGAACCGGAACACGTCATGACGTAATGGCGGCAGGAATAGGTAAGGAGGTGGTACCAATCCGGGTGAGTCGCTGCGAAACTCTACCACCTAGTCAGGTGTCGCGGTGTTGGTGACAGTAAGCCTTCGCTCGCCTTTTACGAGCTGCCTGGCAGGAAGGCAAATGGTCTATTCTTCAAAGGAGCCCGGACCAACACGGGGGAAATCTTTCATGACTAAATTGATGGACCGAGTATTATAAAATTTATTAAACATGAAAACTAAATATTAAATACCCGTGTTAATATGGGCTATTTTTTTTTAAAAACTAAACCAATATAATAGGAGGATGAAAGCTGTATGAAAATCATGTCCAAGTTAACCAAAGCTGCTGTCCGAAACAACTATTCTACGCTGACTAACGGCCAATGTTAATATCATTTCTCTAAAGATGGATTTCAAGCAATTCAGATAGCTGCTTATCCGCCGGCCTATCCTATACCTAATTGCCATATAAATCCTGTCCTCAGATATGTTATTGGCAAGCGATATCATAAAAATGGATCAAAATATCAAT
>NJDD01001463.1:126418-150068 GCA_002245505.1 Calephelis nemesis | reverse complement strand
CCGGAACACGTCATGACGTTATGGCGGCAGGAATAGGTAAAGCGGTGGTACCAATCTGGGCGAGTCGCTGCGAAACTCTACCACCTAGTCAGATGTCGCGGTGTTAGTGATCATAAGCCTATGCTCGCCTTTTACGAGCTGCCTGGCAAGAAAGGCAGATGGTCTATTCTGCAAAGGAGCCCGGACCAACACGGGGCATCACGTGAAAACTAACGGTTCGATTTCGATGAAACTTGGTATAATGATACCTTATTATCCTGGGCATAATACTTTTTATCCTGGAAGAATACGTAGAAAAAATACCTAATTTTTTTATTTTTATCACGCGAAGACCGACATCCGCGCGGACGGAGTCGCGGGCGGAAGCTAGTCTTATCATAAAAAAACTTCGACACAAATGGGTGGTGGACGCACTTTGACTCATGGTGGTTTCCAGATTTGTGACTTTTGGCTCATTGTAGTCTATAAATAACACATTTAAATACAATCATAACATGAGTCATTTACAGTTGGAAACAAAAATCTCTTTTTAAAACTAGCTTATTATTGAGAAACAAAATTAGAATAGGAGTCGCCCATGAAGGGATACCATCATAGATTATGGGGATAAGCATTGAGAGAATTAATTTTTTTAGTGTCTTCACGCCCAAATCCCCAAAGTAGGCAGAGGCACAACCAGGGCACCCACGACTAGCCGAAGACACTAATGCCCGATTTCACCAAGAGCCCCTATACTTTAGGGGACCTTTTAACGTTACTTATGGGACTGTTTCCATATAAAACAGTCCCCTAAAATATGTTAAAAGTCCCCTAAAATATAGGGGCTCTTGGTGAAATCGGGCATAAGTTTCATAATGTGATAGGTGGCAAGCCTATCGCTAGCCGTGCACATATCCAGTCCCTAGCGACTTTATTTTTATTAGAAAATTGGTAAAACCAAATTTTCTTTTTATTTCCCGACCCGGGATCCGAACCCGGGACCTCTTGCAGTCAAGTCCAACACCTGAACCGCTAGACTACAGAGGATTTTTTAAGTACTTTTATTAGTCCTGAATTTTTAATCAGATGTCCTAAGATACTTTACAGACATATATTTTCATTTACTGATGTATTTTTAGAATTATTGTCGTTAATTTTCGGTAAGTTCGTGCCAAGCAAGCGAATATATATAAGCGGATAATATGGACCTTGTTGATTACACAACTTTTTTAGGAATCACAATAGTTAAAAAGTTGCAATGGGATCTGCACATTGAAAAGCTCACAATAAGACGGAGCTCAGCAGCATATATGCCTTTAAAAAAATGAGACAGTTAACAGATGTTGATACAGCTAGGATTGTTTATTTTAGTTATTTTCATAGCATTACGTCATGTGGAATTCTACTCTGGGGGAGTTCAGCCGATGTAAATACTATATTTCTTTTACAAAAGAGGGCCATACGTGCAATTTATAACTTAGGCCCAAGAGTTTCTCTTAGAGAAAAAATCAAAGAAATTAATATTCTAACTGTTACTTTCCAGTACATCTACAAAAATTTAATATATGTTCAGAAAAAATTACATTAATTTAAAAGAAACTGTGATATACATGACGTAAATACGAAGAATAAAACAATCTTGTTGTGCATGTGTCCCATCTCCACAGTCATTCTTTCATGGGCCAATGTACCTATACGCTTTTACAATAAACTTAACGATTTTATGAAAGACCTGCCATTAAATAAATTTAAAAAATGTGTCAAAGTGAAATTGTATAAAAAAGGTTACTATTCCGTTGCTGAATATCTGTCGGATAAGAGTGCTTGGGATCAATTGCTCCTCATACCAATCTCTTACTAGTAATAATATGAGATGTAGTACTAATAAATTTGTATAGAATAAGGAAAAAAAGACAGCCCGCTGAGTTTCTTGCCGGATCTTCTCAGTTTATGGCCGCGTTCCAATCCGTTGGTAGTTTTAGTATTATATAGACGCGTCACAAGTACCTCTTGTAAGGTGGATGTGAATAAAAATATATTCTATTCTATTCTAAGCCTTTCAGTGGTTCTAACATGGGCACAAGCCCTGAGTGCCCTAACGGTAAAGATGGAACTATAAAAAACAACCACAGTTTATGATAGTGATTGTACTTGATAGTCAAAGTTTTTATTAATCATATTATACAGAATATTCGAATAAACTATCCGCATTACATTGAAGTAAGCTATTCAAACGACATGTATTTCATAAAGTTTATAGTAATTTTCTTATCTTTCCACTTTGTCACTTGCCAGGATTGCGAAAGTATCAAAACTTGTGGTGATTGTGTAGGATATGCTGCTGAGACTTGTGTTTGGTGTTCTGATGTAAGTAAAAATTAAATTTTAAAAACTAGTTTAATCGCCTCTGTGGTCTAGCGGTTCAGTTGTTGGACTTGACTGCATGAGGTCCCGGGTTCAAATCCCGGGTCGGGCAATAAAAAGAAAATTGGGTTTTTTCAATTTTCTAATAAAAAAAATGTTGATCGGGATAGGATATGTGCCCGGTTGGCGATAGGCTTGCCACCTATCACATTGTGGGACTTAGTGTCTTCGGCTAGTCGTGGGTGCCGCGGTTGTGCCTCTGCCTACCTCTTCGGGGATATGAGCGTGAAGATACTTTAGTTTAATCCCCGTTGGAAGAAATGGGTGTTATATGTTTGGCGTATCTATGTATGTATAATACTACAGACAGATATACATACTGTCTGTGGTATTATTTTTGAAGAGATGGATGGGTGAAGAGAATGGAACGATTTTTGTTTCTAGCTTCATTACTAGATTTTTTTAGGGGTTAGAGGTATCTTCATTAGTTTTTTTAATAGGTATTTGAATTATTTATGATAAGACTGCAAATAAATTATGTCAACTTGAAGTACAAATGATAAATATCCCTGGACAAGTCACACAAACTGAACCTAACCCCAATGTAAGAAAATTACTCGTATATGCTTGTATTATGGATGTCAGTCAACGATTCTAATACATAGAAATACTTAAATAGATACCAGAATATATTTAATACATACCTAGACTCGGAAATGCAGACATCTAAATGTTCATCACACAAATGCCTGCTATCGTCGAAAATCGAACCCGAGCCTCCCGGTTGGCCGATATAGTTAGGCGTACACCCTAGTCACTCGACCAACGAACTGTATTTATTGTTCATTACGTCACATTTACTCGTACGCAATAAATCTTATAATAACGAAACGACCAAGCTACATATTTTGACTATAGTAAAGTTTAAGTTTATGGGCTTTTATAGATAGATAGGAAAGAGTTAGAGTGTGTAGTGTTTGAAGCCAGGCTCTACAATGGCATTTGACCACGTTCTAATATCAAAAGCCTTATGCTTTCGTCTTGGCAACATCTCACATGAAAATATTTTTATGGCATTAATAGATATGATAAATTCTTAACATTACAGCCAAAAGCAAAGGAACCCAAATGTCAAGCTAAAAAAAGTACAGAAGACCACGGTTCATGGTGTATTGGCAAAATATATGACCCTCAAATGAAATTTGAGATGATATCCAATAATGATTTTAACGCAGGAAAGGATGGGTCAAAAGTTGTACAGTTCAAACCCCAGTCAATACTGATTAAGGTGCGACCAGGAGTTCCAGTCCCAATAAAAATGTCATATAAACCAGCAGAGGACTATCCGTTAGATGTATATTACCTAATAGACTATTCTCACACGATGGAGGCTTACGCAGACGCGTTAAGAAACCAAGGTCAGCAAATATACAGCGAACTAAAAAATATTACTAATAATGTGAGACTGGGTATAGGAAGTTATGTCGATAAGCCTAGTTTGCCATTTGCTGAGTAAGTAAAAACGTCTGTATTTATTTAAAACTTTTCTTATTTACTAATGAATGTACATACATACATACATATCTTCACGCCAAGTCCCTTACGGGGTAGGCAGAGAGTATAGAGTGCCAGACCTCACGATCCTGACAAACCCGTCTTGCTTCCTTCACATTCATTACCCTTTTCATACAAACACGCCGGTTTCGGAGACTCTTGACACCACCCTCGGATAATATCCGATTGATCTGATCGTGAAATGTCAGCCTTGGTCTCCCCGGGTACCTGCATCCATCCACATATCTGCTTGGTCAATTTTTCATCTGTCGTTCTTTCCACATGACTGAACCAGCGAAGCATGCCCTTTCGCATTTTAACACCAACACCTTCTTTCAATCCCACTCTTTCTCGGATCTCACTCTTACGAATGCGGTCAGCGAGCGTTACACCACAAATTTTCTGTAGTATTCTCATTTCGACCGCATTTCCCCTACTTTCATGATCTTTCTGACATACCCAACTCTCGCTTCCATACATTAACGTTGGGATAAGCACAGAATTATGCAAAGTTAGTGTAGCTTTTTGACTCAAAACCTCGCTTTGGAATAGCTTACCCAACGCTCCATACACACTATTCCCTGCACTCACTCTCCTCTCTACATCCGCGGTGTACCTACCATCCCTGCTAAAAGCACAACCAAGATATACAATTTCATTCACTTGTTCCAGCACTTTATCATCAACCAAAATTCTTACATTCGTTCTGGCTACATCTCTTTCATTTCTTTCGTTCTTTACATTTCTTTCTTCTTTCTACTAATCTTTTTCTACTTCTTCTACTCTTAATATATATTTATCTTAATCTTATCTTTCTTTCTACTAATGAATATAACCAATATACCATACCATTTACTAACTACTTCTCCGTATTGGTCCGGCCTCCTTTGCAGTATGGTCTATACTATATGGTCCATCAATTTAGTCATGAAAGATTTCCCCCGTGTTGGTCCGGGCTCCTTTGAACAATAGACCATCTGCCTTCCTGCCAGGTATCTCGTAAAAGGCGAACATAGGCTTACCATCACTAGCACCGTGACTTCCTACTAGGTGCTAGAGTTTCGTAGCGACTCGTTCGGATTGGTACCACCGCCTTATCTATTAGTAACGTCCATGCTTGCCGTTAACGTTTTCTGGTTCGGAAGGTAAGGTTGCCGATAAACTTACTTTCGCTCAGGACTAACATTCCTTTCCATTACCACCTTTGATGTCTCTAGGTGCCGTGAATTTTTTACCAACAGCAAATTCGTCTGCTTGTTTGCCTTCCATTATCATAAAAAAAATAAACTAAACCAGCCATAGCTTTGTTGTGACAGAAGAAGCTGTTGGCTATTTATTTTTTTTAATTTTAAGTTATTAGCTTCTTAAAGTCTTAAATTAAATAGGTTTAGGTTTTGCCTATTATTTTAATACTCTTCTACTATATACTTGTACTATACACTTATATATTTATTATTAATATAGTTATATCATATTGCATCATAGGTAAAAATTATGTTTCGTAATCTTTGTAGTTAATCTAAAGTATATTAAAAAGAGGTGTTGCATATTGCTTGTCTGTGAGTATGTCTGTGTCATCATAAATTTTGAAGAGATGGAAAGTTTGGCGGGAGTTTATTGAACATTTTTAATTTTAAGATTATTGTTTGGCTATTCATAAAACATATTTTAATTTTACAGCCTAAACGTCCATAATGCATATGCTTTCAAAAACCATTTATCATTAACTGACAAAATTGATTCATTTGTAAACGTGCTAACTAATCAAAGTCCTGATGGATCAAATTATGATGTACCGGAAGGCGATTTAGATGCTCTAATGCAGGCAATAGTTTGTAAGCAAATAAACTGGAGAGCTGAAGCTAGACGCATTATTGTATTGTCTACTGATAGTCAATATCATATTGCTGGTGACGGGAAAATGGTTGAGGCTATAAAACCACATGACATGAAGTGTTACCTTAACAATGAAAATAAGTACTCGGAGGCCTTGACATTTGACTATCCTTCAATAAGTCAAATTAATAAAGTAGCTTCAGAATATAACACCCGTATTATATTTGCTGTAACCAGTGATGCCAAGAAATATTACGATAATCTTGCAAATAATATTGATGGTAGCGTAAGTGTTCTATTAGAAGAAAAATCAAATGTTGCGGTAATGATAAAGGAGCAATATCTTGTAAGTGTTTAAAGTTATTTTTAGCTGGTATTTCTTCGTGCTTACCCTTATCTCAGAAATAATTTATTTTATTATTTTATTTATTTATTATTATTTATGATATTGGAAGGCAAACAAGCAGACGGATTTCCTGATGGTAAGAAATTCACGCCGCCTAGAGACACCAAAGGTGGTAATGGTGCGTTGCCAACCACAAGCCGGGATGTTAGGCCTCGAGCAAAAGTAAGTTTACCGGCTATCTTACCCTCCGAATCGGAATACGTCATGACGTTATGGCAGCAGGAATAGGTAAGGCGGTGGTACCAATCCGGGTGAGTCGCTGCTAAACTCTACCACCTAGTCAGAATTCACGGTGTTAGTGACGTATTAGTAAATAGTAACAAAAAGACTATTCACTTGTCTAATAGTCTCTTTTCCAAAAGACAAAATGTCAACACAATAAAAGCAAACCAAGTAGTAAAATTTTGTTATATAAACCTGAGTAAAAAAATGGCATTATGTTTTATAAATATTAAATTAATATAATACCGCCACGTTGGTCGAATTTCTTGCGTACACATAAGTAGCTGACACCGCCGACCAACTGTTAGGATCGGGTTCGATTTCCGACGGCATCAGGCGTTTGTGTGACAAAAAAAAAAAGCGTTAACACCCATAACATAAGCATATAATTTGCTTACTTTGAGGTTAGTTTAAATCTGTGTATCTTGTCCAGTTAGATATAATTATTTACAATTTCATAGCAACATTCGAGCCGACAACTGCGCCTTCAAAATTCAGATAGTACATGTTGTTGGTGGTACTTCCACACTATATATAGGTCGCCTCTGTGGTCGAGCGGTCCGGGTGTTGGACTTGACTGCATGAGGTCTCGGGTTCGAATCCCGGGTCGACCAACAAAAAGAAAATTGGATTTTTCAAATTTTCTAATAAAAAAATGTTGGTCGGGATTGGAAACGTGCCCAGTTGGCGATAGGCTTGCCACCTATCACATTATGGGACTCAGTATCTTCGGCTAGTCGTGGGTGCCCTGGTTGTGCCTCTGCCTACCTCTTCGGGGATATGGGCGTGAAGATACTTTTTTTTTATTTATAGGTAATTCGTGTCAACCGTCCTTACTTATTACTTTTTTGCTTACAAAGTACAAACGTTCACCTTAAAAAAAATCTTTATAAAACTAACAAGTTACTTATACGATGTAAGTAATAGGTTTCACATTTGTCAGATTTTCATTGAAATTGAAGTGCAACTGTAAGTACAAAGAGTATTATCTAAATTTGTCAAGACAATACTGCTTTAAGTGGCTTTGTGGATATTATGTACACTATGGCATTTCTACTTGTCTTTTTATTTTTAAAAATCGAATAGGTTCTCAAATCGCACATGTTTTTTTGTATGTTTGTTACGCGATTACATTGTCAATAGCCTACCGATTTTGATGGTTATTTTTAAAAAAACATGGGTAGTCATAATTCCGAGATGGTCTTATATTATTTTTTAAGATTATATGTACTGCATGTTGGATGCTAATAAAATTTAAGTGGGACCATTTCGGAACCATTTGCTATTTTTCGAAAAAAGAATGATCAAATCGTGACGTGGTACTCAAAGAAATCGTTGGAGTTAACAGTTTTTGCAGTTTTACTATGGCTAATTATTTATTTGCAAAAAATAAAATCTAATCTTATTACAAACCCAAACTTTAGAGTTACAATAGTTTTCATATTAATATTAAAGTCCAAAAATTGCTTCTCTGCGGAAGATGTTATAACGTTCTTGCATTCTATTGTATTCAAAAATTTATTTTACCTTGTAATTTTTGACTTGTAACTTAGATGTAATAAAAATATTTAAATGTTTAATAAATTATATATATTAAAATAATTTAATTCAAAGTATTAGTGTTAGCCATGAGTAGTTTTAAATCCTTTGGCAAAAGTATTTTTCTATATATTAATACGTAAGGAAAATCTTTTTACGATAATTATTGCACGAACGCAGGAGCATAAAATTGGGCACACTTATAGTTTATGTGTAGGAGAAGTGCAGAACGCTTATATTTTTCAATAATAATGCTTATAAAGTACATTAAATCAATAAATAAAACATTACCCACACTACCATGCATTTGACACACACAAACAAATACATTGATGATAATGATAAAAGATCACAGATGGCGCACAAACTATAATCATACAGTTTGGAAACAAAGTAGTTGGTCTTGAGAAATGAAGATGGCGTTCTTATCAACTAGATATTAAAATTTATTATGGTCGAATTTCGAAAAACGGGCAACCACTAGTATAATATAATTTGCTGTGTCCAGCAGGCTAATTTAGGTTATGCTAACGTCATGTTAACCAAATTTTGCAACTATTTAGGATGGACCATGCACCGAAAAATTCGAAACGGTAAAACTAATAGAATTACTCAATACAAGGAAAACCAAATATCCCTGGACCAGTTACACGAATTGAATTTAAAATTTTAAAGTAAGCAAATTATATGCTTGTGTTATAGGTGTTAGCCAACGATAGTATTACATAGAAATACTTAAATAGATACCAGAGTACATTTAATAAGCACTTAGACCCGGAAAATTCAGACATCTAAATGTTCATCACACAAATGCCTGCCCCCGTTGGGAATCGAACCCGAGCCTCGCGGTTGATCGGTGTTGTTGGGCGTGTACACTAGCCACTCGACCGACGAGGCGGTCAAATAGTGGTACAAAAGCGGTAGTATCCGGAAGGCAACGGATCGAGTAATCTACCACGGTCAAATGTTATGATTTAATCACCTCAAAATGTCTGTACCCATTACGCCCACCACGGCGAAAATTGACAATGCGTGGATGGTATGCCTAAGATAATAGATTACGTGATATATAACGGTATTATCTATATATTAATACGTGATGCCAAAGCTTTGGACTAGTTTTATCGAAAATTGCGTGGACGCAGGAGCATAAAATTTGGCACGCTTATAGTTTATGTGTAGGAGAAATAAAGAACGCTAATATTTTTTTAATAATAATGCTTTTATAGTACATTAAATCAATAAATAAAACATTACCCACACTACCATGCATTTGACACACACAAACAAATGTATTGATGATAACGATAAAAGATCACAGATGGCGCACCATAGAGTTTGGAAACAAAGTAGTTGGTCTTGAGACATGAAGATGGCGTTCTTATCGACAAGATATTAAAATTTATTATGGTCAAATTTCGACCAATGGGCGGCCACTAGTATACCTAATATTATGATACAATCATAACGTCTGTACACAGTACGCGAAAATTTTTAATGCGTAAAACCCGAAATAATATATATCTATATAACATTGTCATTTAATTTAATTATGCTAAATGTGAACATTACGTCGTCAGCTTAAACAGCTGTCGATTTTCCTGTTATATTACACAATAACATGATCAACAATTGTATAATATAATTTAAATAGGTTCCTTATTTGAGTGCGGAAAACATAACATCGAGTTTTGTTTCTTCGAAAATCTTTCAAAAGCCTTCGAAATCCTTGTTCAATCGATGTCTTGTTACTATATTGTATCGTTACATCGAAAATCTGTTCTGCGAACGATTTCACTGCGAAGCTTGGTTAAATCGTCGTCTTCTTACTACGATGTTATATTACTGAGAAATTCAAATGGGTACATCATTTTTTTTAAACTAATATCAAACGTCATTTTTTAATTTCTTATATTTGTTTAAAAATTTTTACTCTAACCATGTATTTCACAATCTCTTCCAAATGTTAGGTCTTGAACTAAAAAACTATTACCTTCTAAGAAATGTCGAGATAATTTCGATAAAGATCTTATTCCCTGTGTTGGTCCGGGCTCCTTTGAAGAATAGATAGAATCCATCCTGCCAGACAGCTCGAAAAGGGCGAGCATAGGCTAACTCTCACTAACACCGTGACATCTGACTAGGTGGTAGAATTTTTCGGAGGATAACGTAGCCGGTAAACTTACTTTTGTTCTAGGCCTCATCAGGGCCTCAGGTTAGCAACGCACGTTATTGGTCGCGGCGGCGAACGCGACTGTCCGTGGCCTGCATACGGTGCCGCGCGAATGGTCGCCTCTCCAGGTGCTTCGCCATTCGCTTCGCAGGTCTCCGTGGCTTAGCCGTAATGGATAAAACTTAAAACGTTGCGATGGTAGTTATGCTAAATAAACTAAGAACGATAGAAAGTTAGGGACGTAGTAGCTCTTGCAAAGAAATATCCCTAAACGTGTATATATTTTTATACTACTCCCCGTGTTGGTCCGGGCTCCTTTGCAGAATAGACCATCTGCCTTTCTTGCCAGGCAGCTCGTAAAAAGCGAGCAAAGGCTTATCGTCACTAACACCGTGACATCTGACTAGGTGATAGAGTTTCGCAGCGACTCGCCCGGATTGGTACCACCCGCCTTACCTAATTCTGCCGCCATAACGTAATGACGTGTTCCGGTCCGGAGGGTAAGGTAGCCGGTAAACTTACTTTTGCTCGAGGCCTAACATCCTGACCTCAGGTTGGCAACGCATCATTAACATCTTTGGTGTCTCTAGGCGGCGTGAATTTCTTACCATCAGGAAATCCGCCTGCTTGTTTGCCTTCCTATAACATAAAAAAAAACCGAAGAATGAAGGGATGAAATATATATAATATACGGCCAAACGAAACTATGTATTATGTGAAGACG
The DNA here is from genome assembly GCA_002245505.1 of Calephelis nemesis. Classification (NCBI taxonomy): domain Eukaryota; kingdom Metazoa; phylum Arthropoda; class Insecta; order Lepidoptera; family Riodinidae; genus Calephelis; species Calephelis nemesis. The sequence continues at coordinate 139,271 of NJDD01001463.1, read as the reverse complement.
CTGTTGTTGGCTCGAAAAAGGACACTACAATATTATATATTCAAATGAAACGATTAATTTAATAATGGTCGATCTTCACTTGGAGGTTCATTAAATGGTACATAATATATTGTAATATATAATACTCTCTGTCTACCCCGTAAGGCACTTGGCGTGAAGATATATATTTATGTATGTATGTATGTATGTATATATAATAAATAAATGTAATATAAAACTAGAATATCAAATAGACCACACAGTGTTTGACGTCACAATATCTACAATTACCCAGCATTTTTTTTTACAGAATTTGTTAAGAAAAATAGAATTAGGTTCCAACATACCACCTTTTATGGATTTAAAACTAGAACCCAACTGTATGAATAGTGGTAATTGTTCAGTGAAACACAAAGAAACATTTAAGATAACAGGAACATTGACTGTTAAGTTCTGTCCAAAGGAAAAAAATGCAAAGTATAATGTTGCAATAGGACCAAAAACGCTTCCAGAAAAGTTAGACATAACAATAGAAATTGATTGTGTATGCGATTGCGAGATACCTAAAAATACTGAACCTAACTCAAGAAAGTGTAATGGAGGAGGAACATTACAATGTGGCATTTGTGCATGTAATAAAGACAGGTAAGTTACCGAAACATTATTTAATATATTTAATTTATAAAATGCAAAGAAACACTACATTTTTTAGACATGAAGAGGACCTTTGTCTTCTTGATTTTGAGAAAATAATAAATCGTATTTCAGGGGTATAGAATCAAAATTGGTTATGTCCAAAAAAATCGAAAACACTTTTTTAATGGCAACAATAAAATTTTGGGACCCCCTATCACCTCAAAAAATTATATGTTATCTAACATGGATAAATTGTGAGTAAATTAGATTTAAAAGTATTGTTTAGAATCAAACTTAGTTACGTCCCTTTCAAGTGAGTATCAAATCTGGGTTTGTCCATATGAACCAATCAGAGGGAGCCATTTGAAGTAAAACAGTAATGTCCGCTCATACAATTCACCGTTACCGTGCTCTTACTTTTTGTTATAAATAAATAAAAGTAATAGATAAAAGTGTGTTAGCTATTGTGATTCATCAACATGGATAGTTTTGCTTGCCCTGTGGATGAAAACAACGAAAGGAAAAGGACTGCACAACCTGGTAAATGGCAAGTGAATCAAGGGAAAAAACACCGGTAAGTTTGAATTTTCCAGGTCCGAACTATGACCCTTTCTTGGAGAGGCCGATACTAATTAGATATAATAATAATATATAGCTATGTCTTTCTTTGTTATTTCTTTAAAAGCACGGACCGAACATTTTCATGCTTGATTTTATTATTAATATTTTTTTTACTTATACATACCTACTAAAAATACGTAATTTAAGTCGTTTGTGTACGTTTGGATTTTATTTTACAAATTTCAAGAAAAATCTAGTCTTTTTACTTGTAATGGGTTAATTGATAATCCTCTACGGCTTTTTTCCAGTTTCTTAAATAATAATTTGGTAGATGCGAGTTGGTATTTTTATTCCTAACAAACAAATTTTATACTGTTTTAGGTATTCTAAAAAGTATTTACCAAAACTACCGCACTGTGAACATAAAACCAAAGTATTTGAATGTAATCAAGTAACGGCTGCTGTGTTGTAAAAGGTTCGTTCGATATTTTATAGGAATTCGCCAAAATTCTATCAAGATGCAATAATTTTAAAATGTGTCGCCATTCACTGTTAACCATGGAGATAGTAATTTATAAAAAAAAATATGGCATTCAATTTTTATTGTTGTTTTATTTTATAAAATCTTCACCCCTGAATTCGACCGTGTGTCATATGTTGGTAACAATGTTGGTTACGTCCTGATGTTTTGGTAACAAACTTGGTTTCGTCCAGTGTTTGGGAACAAATGTGGTTATGTCCAACACTTATTTAACATATTTTAATTTTCTGAGATAGTAAGGACGGAGGCAGTGGTCTCAATTAAATCGGCTAGTTATTTTTCATTTATCTAATCTAAATAAGGAGCACTAAAGGAATCGTAACATATATGAAATAGTTTTTTTCCATACTGTAAAATTATACTCGGAGGACATAACCAGTGTTGATTCCATACCCCTGATTTGTTTAATTTTTAAACTTAATTAACTTAAACTTTTTTTAAGTTAATTAAATTTAAAAATGAAACAAATACAAAGGAAATCGATAAAATAATTTTGACACTTGTTTTTGTAACCCTTAGCACTCGGTAATATCTGACTGTCCCTCAAGAAAACTGAGTTTATGAAAAGAAAATACATGTGAAAATAACTGTATAAATTTGAATTTGGAATTCCTCACAACACGCCATTTTTGTTTTCTAAGGACCTAAACTATATATAAGGACCTTTAAAGGGGTCGGGCGTGGATTGCCGAAGTCTCAAAAAGTAAGTTATCTAAATCGTCTAAATCGCAATTTGTCTGATTATCTAAATTACCTGTATCTCACTTTGTACACGTCGCAAATCGTCTTAGTCGCAAAATGTCTAAATTTTTCAAATAAGCATGGATCGGGCTAATTACACAATTTGATTCATATTACGACTTTTCAAGTGTTGCAAAAATGAATAACAACAAAAACATACATGCGATAACTTTTAATTACTAAAATTTTAAAAACTTGTAATCAATACTTCAATTTTATTTCTTAATTTATTATATTTAATTTGTATTATATTTTTCATGAAGTCAATTATGTTTACATTTCCTTCACTTAAGCTATTGAGTTCATTTCTGTACATTTGACCGCCTCGTTGGTCGAGAGGCTAGCGTACACGCCTGACTACGTCGACCAACCGCGAAGCTCGGGTTCGATTCCCGACGGTGGCAGGCATTTGTGTGAAGAACATTTAGATGTCTGCATTTCCGGGTCTGGGTGTTTATTAAATTTATTCTGGTTATCTATTTAAGAATTTCTATGTATTAGTATCGTTGACTAACACCCATAACACAAGCATATAATTTGCTTACTTTGGGGTTAGATTCAATTTGTGTGACTAGTCCAAGGACATTTATTATTTATTTGATCGAACTTCATGTCACGTCGCTTTCTATGAGACCGTTCAAAGAAATGGTTTTTATTTTAATATATTTTAATTTTGCCTTTTCTCAGTATATATATAAAAACAAAATCGGAGTTCTTTTATGTGGCTTCATGAAAAATATAATACAAATTAAATATAATAAATTAAGAAATAAAATTGAAGTATTGATTACAAGTTTTTAAAATTTTAGTAATTAAAAGTTATCGCATGTATGTTTTTGTTGTTATTCATTTTTGCAACACTTGAAAAGTCGTAATATGAATCAAATTGTGTAATTAGCCCGATCCATGCTTATTTGAAAAATTTAGACATTTTGCGACTAAGACGATTTGCGACGTGTACAAAGTGAGATACAGGTAATTTAGATAATCAGACAAATTGCGATTTAGACGATTTAGATAACTTACTTTTTGAGACTTCGGCAATCCACGCCCGACCCCTTTAAACTTCCACTCCTGTTAGGGTAACTATTACGTTTTAAATATCAGTATGGTATGGTATTTATATTCCCCGTGTTGGTCCTGGCTCCTTTGCAGAATAGACCATCTGCCTTCCTGCCAGGCAGCTCATAAAAGGCGAGCATAGGCTTACCGTCACTTACACCATGACATCTGACTAGGTGCTAGAGTTTCGCAGCGACTCGCCCGAATTGGTACCACTACCTTACCTATTCCTGCCGCCATAACGTCATGACGGTTTGGAAGGTAAGGTAGCCGATAAACTTGCTTTTGCTCGAGATCTAACACCCCGGCCTCGGGTTGGCAACGCACCATTACCACCTTTGGTGTCTCTAGGTGGCGTGAATTTCTTAGCATCAGGAAATCCGTCTGCTTGTTTGCCTTCCAATATCATAAAAAAAATATAACAAAGTCCCAAATCAAAACCTAAAATGGCCTAGGCAGATATATAGAAATGACATGACAATGATGACACTTGTCACGCGATACTCTAAGCTTTCTGCGTAAGTGAGTAGTGAAGTATATATCGCACCTTCAGTAATATAAGGGCCCAAGGCAAAATTTTCACATTTAAAATCCCATACACGACCGGGACTTTGAATGATAAAGGCACAAAATGATTCGCTACTGGTTAGTGCTAGCAGAAAGAGAATAAACATAAGAATAACCCGGTAATTATATTTATTTTAACACATGATATTATCGAAAAAAATACTGTATCTTAAAACACGTTTTTCGAAAAAGTAGTTTTTTGGATAGTGCCCTTATATTACTGAGGGTGCGAAATATTCTTCTCAACACACAAACGCTTCGCTCTTTCAAAAATTGAACTTAATCCTTATAAAATGTTGGCTTTACGCGTAGCCCACAAGCACAAAATGTAGACAGGGAGGCAATCTCCATACAAAGTGTGCTCGAATAACGCACACATAGTCACCGCTTACGGACACGATAGTTTGAACTGCTACTGAGGATAACATCATTACATACGTCACAATTTAAGTATTTTTTTGTATGCAAAAATGGAACAACATAAAATATACACACATGTACCACGTGTGTGTTTACACGCAATAACCTTTGCGAAGGTACGTAGAGAATAGCAAACAAGTAAATTCCTGCAGACCTGTCTTGCCTTCTTTACATTCTTTTTAGAATCTGGTTTTGCAATTACCATCAGGACGTAATTCGCTTGAGGACGGATGGTTGTATGAATTTAACATTAAACGCGAATTGTATTTTAAGGCTTAAAATGGAACAACATAAAATATACACACATGTACCACGTGTGTGTTTACACGCAATAACCTTTGCGAAGGTACGTAGAGAATAGCAAACAAGTACATTCCTGCAGACCTGTCTTGCCTTCTTTACATTCTTTTTAGAATCTGGTTTTGCAATTGCCACCAGGGGGGTTACCATAAGCTCTTAAAACAGTGTTATTTCAATAATACTAAATGTCATCGGAGAAATACAACATTATGCGTATGCCATAAAGTTGCTTATAAAACCGAACATTTATCAAGACGGAAATAATACTGCTATAAGCGTTCATGGTAGGGCCCCAGAACGTAATTCGCTTGAGGACGGATGGTTGTATGAATTTAACATCAAACGCGAATTGTATTTTAAGGCTATTTTTGGGTAATTATCAGTTTATATTTCCGTTCTTCCTGGTTCATTCTCAACAACCTGTCAAACACATAGATTTTACATTAAATACGAGTGCCACTACTAGTTTTTTTGGTCACAAAGCAAAGACAACCCTTGTACGACTGCCGGGTGTAGATATTAAAAGCGAGATACATACATGCAGGGCTTGAAATACCGGTATTTTTACGAACCGGTATTAATGACCTTGAAGCAATACCGATACCAAGGCGATACCTGTACTGTTTGTACCGGTACCAGACTTAGTACCGGTACTGTTGCTTTAAGGGTTCTGATAACGGTACTTTTTCAATAATACCGGTACTAGAAAACATATAACTTATCATTTTTTCTTCTCTGTTCTTTCATGAGAGATTAAAATAATACCGATACATAAAAAGGAAAATTGGCAACTTCGCACTTGTATCTAACGGGTACCTTTATTGGATACCGGTTTTTATCGGTAATAATACCGGTACTTGTTAGATACCTGTATCAGGTCAGTACCGGTATACGAAGTACCGGTACCCACTTTGGAACCGGTATCCAGGTATCGAAATGGCAAGAACCGGTATAGAACCTGTACTTTTCGTACCGGTTTCAAGCCTTGCATACATGAGATTGACAACTACATTTACCTGTAGCTGACTAAATTTTGTGCCAGAAGTGTCTCGACCAAATCTATTTTTATTGAAATTACTGACTTGTTTGTAGAAAATTAATATAATATGAGCTTACTCAATCTTAAAAGATTTGCATTATTTGTGCGAGACTTTTCATGTTGCTGTTATTCCGTCAGGTAAACTGTAGTGTACCGTAGTGGTAGTGTATTTCTTCTTTACTACTTATACTTTACTTTTTTACTTCAAATAAGTTATTATCTTTTGGATTTTTCAATAAATCTTGGAATTATTTTTCTTTAAGGTATGGTGAGTTTTGTCAATGCAATGGGACATTGGACCAGGAATCACCGGAAGAATCCTATAAATGCAGAGCCAATTCGAATGATACTGTTCCATGTAGTGGACGTGGAAATTGCGTGTAAGTTTTTGTACCCAGTAGTCATAGCTTGGTACAATAGTACTATTAAAATTATGTGCTTCTGCTATATTCGTCAAACTTCGGAAATCCGAATGTATTTGAAAGATATTTATATAGAGGTATTTTTTTCATAATTAATCATTTTGCTTAAATTTAGATTAGGTCAGTTAATTTAAAAATAAAAGTATAAAGTTTAAAGCGGAAGTGCATAATTTAAATGGCAGTACTATACGTAGATGCTATATTCAACTATACCTGCTGCATTAGTTTGAAAAATTACACCAATTTTAGTAAAAAAAAGTTGGATTTAAACTGTGCAGAGGCTATACTTAAATGTTGATGATATGCAAACAATAGTCTCCTTTTTCTTTGTCGGGGGATATCACCTCATCGGAGTGGATTATTATTTCCTGGCGGGGGCACGCATTTGTGTGATGAACACTTAGAGAGGTCCGGGTCCGAGTGTTTATTAAATTTGTTCTGGTATCTATTTAGGTATTTATATCTATTGGTATCGTTGACTGCAGCCATAACTACTTTGAGTACCCATAGCTACTTACATAATTTACTTTCTTTGAGGTTAGATTCAATTTGCGTAAATTTTAAAGAAAGAAAAAATTTCGCTCCAGACAGGATTTGAACCTGTAACCTTTCGTCTCAAGCCCACGAATGCTCTATCCAATTGAGCTACTGAGGATTCAAGTCCCGTGGCAAAATTTTTAATTCCTTTCTTACCCGTTAATGCGAGTAGTTACCAAGCACAGGGCAAGTGCTAAAATAAAATACGTCAATTTGTGTAAGTTGTCCAAAGATATCTATATTAATAATTTCGTCAAGGGGTACGGTAGACTCGATTGAAACCTTACCTAAATAATAAAACGTAAAAAAATAATGATTTTGAGTCGACAACATATATCCGCAAAATTCGGATTGTCGAGTATTTTGATAAATTATATGTTAAATTCTAATGTGTTGACACTTGACAGACAAATCACAGTCGCCATCTTGGGTAGATAATAAACGTTCTGTTTTGTGATGTGTAATAGAGAATATTCCTTTATAAGTACCGTTGCCAAATTCTCGGATAAGTACTAATTGCAATTTGTTTTGTTACTTTACTTTAAATGTTGATTTAAAATAAAAATTATTTGTGTAAAAACTTTGGCAGTTTTTATTTACTATATTTATTAAACACAATGAATCAAGCTATATGAATCTATGTCTTGCTTATACCTTTAATATTTCTTTAAAACCGGTGACTACAGAAATATCTACCTACATTTTGCACCTAGATGTATATTATGAGTCACATTTTACCCGAGCTAAGCCGGGTTCTTATCTAGTATATATTTAAAATAATGGACAATGGTACATAGATTGTTTTATTTAGAAAAACGTTTTTCATATAATGACCCATTATTTACATATGGGAGTAGGTTCTAAAACTGATTCCAGCAAATATTATAGGTGTGGGACGTGTGAGAATTGCAAGCAAGGTTATTCAGGAAAGTTCTGTGAATTTGATGATAGTACATGTAATGCGAACAACGGCTTACCATGTGCAGGACACGGGATTTGTAAATTTGGCAAATGCGTGTGCGATCGAAACTGGGTGGGTGACCAATGTTCGTGTCCAGACATGGAAAGCTGTATAGCACCACAGACTCACGAGGCAAGTTCATTCAATCCTATTAATATTATAAATGCGAAAATTTGTATGTATGGATGTATGGATGTTTGTTACTCTTTCACGCAAAAACTACAAAAACGATTACGATGAAATTTGGTATGTAGGTAGCTGAAGACGCAGAATAACATATAGGCTACTTTTTACCCCGGAGTTCCCGCGGGATTGGGACTTACGCGGGTGAAACCGCGGGGCGCAGCTAGTATTATTATAAGTATATTACATCTAGGAAGTAATCATAACATACCTATGTGCTCGAAAAGAAAAGTTTTATAAGGGTTCCTCCATAGATTTTACTACAATTTTATAATATTATAGTTTAGTCTAAAATGTTATATATCAACTTTATCGATTCTGATAAAACTTATTTTGGAATTACACTTGAATATTTTATCCCTTAATCAAGAAAAAATACTCGGTACTGGTTTATTAGTTTCCCGTGGGATACACCTTCTTTTGGGATTAATCCTAGGATGAATAGGCGGAATACTACCCAAAATAGTGAAAAATCTAACTTTTTTTTAATACCACACTTTTGTTATTTGTTTTTTTGTACTTCTTTGAGCCCACATACAGAGGTAGTTCGGATGGATTGGAACGGCTATGTACTGAGACAGCATGATAAACCTTTTTTTCCGATTCTTAATGTTCTAGTGTTGTTATGGCCTCTATATTAACATCCCTACCTTTCACAGCATATTTATATTATTTATGTCGAGTATTAATTACATTGGTAATAACTGGCAAATTATCTTTGAATCAGTACTAATAACTAATCGCAGAAAAAATATTTTTCTAGGTTTGTTCTGGCAAAGGCGTCTGTGATTGTGGAATGTGTATATGCAAGCGAAATTCATCTACTGGTGTACTATGTTCGGGTCAGTACTGTGACGATTGTGATGAAATCAATCTAAAACGGTGTCAAGAATTAAAAGAATATGCTTATTGCAACTATGTTAAAAATAAGCAAGATTGTGACAAACAGTATGAAGAGCATAAGGATTCGGAAGTATTATTCTTGAACCGCACTGAAATCAATTCAGATTCTAACAAAAAGTGGTGTAAGAAGTCATTTGAAAATGGAACAGCACTCATATTTAAGTTTGGTTATGAGAGCAAAACTCTACTGCTTAAGATACAAAAAGAATTAGAATTACCTCCTGAAATAAATATATGGAGTAAGTAAAATCTTTAGTTCTCACAATGTAAATTATATTAGATTCGTATGTACCATAATCAACATAAAAACATTGCTATATTAAATTAATTAGTGTTTTTTTTTTATGTTATAGGAAGGCAAACAAGTAGACGGATTTCCTGATGGTAAGAAACTCACGCCGCCTAGAGACACCAAAGATGGTAATGGTGCGTTGCCAACCTGAGGTCAGGATGTTAGACCTCGAGCAAAAGTAAGTTTACCGGCTACCTTACCCTCCAAACCGGAACACGTCATGACGTTATGGCGGCAGGAATAGGTAAGGCGGTGGTACCAATCTGGGCGAGTCGCTGCGAAACTCTACCACCTAGTCAGATGTCACGGTGTTAGTGATGATAAGCCTATGCTCGCCTTTTACGAGCTGCCTGGCAAGAAAGGCACATGGTCTATTCTGCAAAGGAGCCCGGACCAACACGGGAATAATTATTATTTTTATTATTAAATTATTTTTGTCTGCGACCACACTTAGAGACGTTAACGTCTATAATTCTAGAGTATTTTGGAAAAGTGCAAGTGCACGACCGACGAAGAAAAACTTTAGACGTCAATTATCTTTTAATCAATAATTAATTCGACATTTTCTGTACCGTGACTTAATGTGATATTAAATCTTCACTGACGTCTCTGAGTGCAGCCATTAAACTTAGTCCTTACATAAATGTAGAGTTGATTAGTCAACTCCAGTTAAATAGTCAAGCGCGGTAGCATTTTAGTGATTAACTCGACCAAAGGGATAAGCTGTTCATAAAATTACCATAATATAATAATAAATGATACATATGTACTCGTATCGGTCATATGCCGTCCGCGGGTGCTAATTGTGGACATATATGCTTACCGTCACTAACACCGTGACATCCTACTAGGTAGAGTTTCACAAAAACTCCCCCGGATTGGTACCACCACCTTACCTATTCCTGACATAATAACGTTCAATGCTTGCCGTTGACGTGTTCCAGTTCAGAGAGTAAGGTAGCCGGTAAACTTAATTTTGCGCGAGGCCTAACCGGTTGGCGACGCACCATTACCACCTTTGGTGTCTGTAAGCGGCGTGAATTTCTTATCATCAGGAAATCCGTCTGCTTGTTCGCCATCCATTATCATAAAAAAACATCAAATATAATAATTAATTACCTTTTACAGCTCCTATTGGAAGTGCTATTGGAGCCGTTCTTCTTGTTGGCCTATTGACATTATTGGCATGGAAACTACTAATCGATTGGTATGATAGGCGAGAGTACATGAGTTTCAAAAGGTCTGCCGACGTTGGATGTGCAGTGACTAGCAATGTATTATACCGAGAACCACATGTTAATTTTACCAATCCAACATTTCAATCAACATGAGAATAATGAATGAGTCACAACACAATATACTAATGTGGTTACAATCTCATTTTTTAAGTGAAAACTTCTATAGCGGCGGTGCGCTCTTTTTTTGGAATGGTAAAAACTTTAAACTCGCGTCAGGACACGTGACCTAATTCGTAAGACAAAAATTTGCAAGACGGCGCAGGGCGCTTGCGCGAATGTTCGTGTTGTCATGTTTGTGTACGATAGCGCAATAAATATAGTATTCTACAACATAAATGATAGTACTTTCACATTTATAATTAAAGCAATTCGTGCAAAATTATTACCTAACATTCCAAAATATTATAAATGCACAACGTTTATATTAAAGTTTTCACCGTGTACCCCGTTTTTTCCACTTAGAACAAAGACTATTAAAAATAAAACAAATCAATGTTTTTATGGTATTAAAAATTAATAAATACAATTTACCTATATCTCAGGTTGATTCAACTGCTGCCTCCGTTCTGCGGAGATACAGGTTTTAACTTTGAAATTACGCTCTAAGGAAATACGCTTACACTGTGTCGTACCGTCTGGTTTTAGCATACAAACCGAGATAGGTACACAGTCAAATTAAGTCATGAAAACGAGTCGTTGGCAATAAAGTAATTTACGGGTGATTTTAATGTATAATGTATGAGTCTAATCTAAATAATCTAATGAAGACTAATAATAAATAATAATAAAATTGGAAACATATTATCAGTCGCAGCTTACGGAAGCGGTTTACAGCCGCGACTGATACTCGTAAGTGTGCATATGCTATTGGCATATGCCGTGCGCTGGCGCTTATTGCTGCTTTTTTAAGAAGTTCAGTTGGAGACAAAATTCCCGCTTGCTAACATCACCGATTTCACTATTTTGACAAATATGGCATAATAAATCGTCCCTCGCATGACTAACTCTCTTATCTCAGTTTAGACAGTTTCGAGAAACCCCTTTTCACAGTTTGGTCATTTTAAATTTAGTTTCTATTTATACTTTACAGAAATGTCTATAAGTTGAGGACCAATGTTCGTACAATTACGTGAGTTAGAGAAAATCGTAGATAATGAATATAGGAAGATATTTGTAGTCCTAAGTCCCAACTCAAATCGCCGAATTTATGAGTTAGGAGAGTTAGTAATGCGAGGGACGAAATGTCAGCTGTCGTACATGTCACCTCTACCAACTTGCACCACGCGGACAGCCTGAATCCTACCCAAGGAATATAAATACTCTTTAGCAAGAGATCCTACCAAAGTTACTGTAATGACCGTTTGTTTCCTTTGACACTACAGCTTGACACTACTGGTGGTATCACGGGTATTTCTTCTAACCCATAGTACTACTATTTTTATTGGCTGATAAGACTCATGCCTCAAAATATCACCTGAATTATACCAGTGACACTACTACAACAATAAAGAAAATAATGTTATTAAAAAAATAACAGTTGAAAAAACTGAAGAACTTTTTTAATTACAAAATAATTTTCTTTAAGGTCAAATAAAGAATCGATTAATAAGGCAAAAAATATTGTTAGGGGGTCATAAGTTAGAAGTATGCTCCAGTTTGGCGCAACTTTCATATAAAAAATAAGTTTTTTATGTAATGTTTGTAGTAATGTTTTTTATTCGTCTAAATCATTTGACACTAGTTGCCTTATATCTGTATGCCTTTAGACTTATTTTCAAATTAAACGGGTTATACCTATCTGTCCATTGTCATGTGTCAACTTAAGCTAAACTTCATAAAAAATTCGGGTTTGCTATATATCTATGTAAGTCCCGCCTCTTATTACGTAGTATTTATATACTCTTTGGTATGCTCGTCACGATCCGTGTCAGTCCACTGGACTGCAGTTCAGCGAGACTGTTCAGTATCTTTGAAGAAATGATCACTCGGTAAAGTGTACATGACGTAAATGAAAATGTAATGACGTGATAAAATGTACATGACGTGTTTTTTATTTACTATCTCCAGAAATGTATCCGACAGTACACCCAGGAGGACAAAGGTGAACAGTAGTAAAAAAAATTACGACGGTTCACCTAGGTGGTCTCGAGAGGTGGACGGTAGGAAAAATCGATCTCCAGTGACCAACAGAAATACAATGGAAATAGCTAATACAAAACACGTCATTTGACGGAAATGATGGTCACTTTACCTAGTGATAGTCACTGAAAAGATACGGAATAGCCCCACTGGATAGGCTCCCTAATCGACCTTACAACAAGGCAGCGGTCCTCTACCCTAATCGTGCGGGTGGCGATCTCCCGTCGCCTCAGCAAGTTACGTACGCGCGCTCTGCGATCGCTTGGCGGGCGCCCATTTTGTACTATTTGTACAATCAATCAATCAATCAATCATCTTTATTTGCTTTTTAA
>NJDD01001463.1:89691-102026 GCA_002245505.1 Calephelis nemesis | reverse complement strand
ATAACGTCATGACGTGTTCCGGTTCGGAGGGTAAGGTAGCCGGTAAACTTACTTTTGCTAGAGGCCTAACATCCCAGCCTCTGGTTGGCAACGCACCATTACCACCTTTGGTGTCTCTAGGCGGCGGGAATTTCTTACCATCAGGGAATCCATCTACTTGTTTGCCTTCCAATGTCATAAAAAAAAAACATTTTTTAAACATTTGAAATTTGGAAATGTATAGAAGTTCCCAAACAAATATGCATAAAAATTAGTAGACACGATTGAATGAATTTTAATCCAAAATTGAACGAAAAATATACAAAATAAAATGTATTTTCACGCCAGTCTCTCCGACTAAATTAGCGAAGGCACAACCTAGGTACACATGATTAGCTGAAGGCACATTGTGATAGGTAGCAAATTTATCACCAATTATACACTTATACAATTGCTGACAACGTCGTTTTCATTAGAAAGATGTAACAACACATTTTAATTTACCCGTCTTGGGAATCGAACTCGGATCCCTATGCAATCAACGATAACATCAGACCACCACACAACAGAATTGTTCAAATTTTTCAACTATTAAATTTTTTATCCAAATCGGTACAGGTGCTTAAGAGGAGTTAGGCTTCAAATAATTATGTTTAAGATGGATTGACATTGGTGGTAATTCTGCTGTTCACAAACTAAACTTATTTTAAATGCATGCTATCTTTCTCAAATGAAACAAAAACGAAAGAGATGGAACGTTTTAGACACGTCAGATTAGTCCGAACATGTCAAACCGCGATGTTTTTAATCGACGTTATCCGAGTAATATTAGATAACAGCAATTAGTTTAGTGAGTGCGCAACAAAATTACCACCATTGTTAATAAAGCATAACTTAAGTAATAGATCAAAAAATATTAAAAACATCGAGCCATAAGATTCTTACAAACTAAAACTGTGTTATTAACAAACAAAGGCTTAGGTAAAAAAGATAAGCCTGACTATTACCGTGACAAACTGTAATAAAGACCATATTATACCAGGTTGAACCTTGGAGTACTTAATATGTTAATTTATGTTTATTAAAACGGGAAAAGTATTAGTACTACCCACCTCTATTGTTAATCTGCTCACCTGAAAGAAAAAAGATACAAATAAGTACATCTAGTTTCGCACTAACTAAGTAAAAAGTACAATTGATAACAGAGACGGCTAGAACCAGAGTGGCCTAACTGCATTTTAATATTTTTTACCTCAGTGGATTTTTTTATTATAAACATATTATTCGTCAAGACCGTAGCGACCTAAAATTGTTTACATTGTCTTGAAAGAGATGGCAGCACAAATCAAACCAATTTTAAAATTACATATTTTTACTTTCCTTCCTATTGTAAATCATACTATATGTAGATAGGCTACTCTGTTTCTAGCACCCTTTTAAGGACTGTAAAACTTTAAAAACTGGCTGCAATTTCATTACCCATCTTCCAAGAAAAGTTGATGATTTGAGCAATAAAAGAAAACGAATGTGTTTTTAAGTACAACTTATAAACCACAAGTGTGATAACGATAAAATAATGCAAGAGTATCTTCATGCCCATATCCCCGAAAAGGTAGGCAGAGGGACAACCAGGGCACCCACGACTAGCCGAAGACACTAGATCCCACAATGTGATAGGTGGCAAGCCTATCGCCAACCGGGCACGTTTCCAATCCCGACCAACATTTTTTTTATTAGAAAATTGGAAAAATCCAATTTTCTTTTTGTTGGCCGACCCGGGATTCGAACCCGAGACCTCATGAAGTCAAGTCAACACCCGGATCGCTCGACCACAGAGGCGATTATGCAAGAGTTCCCTCGGAAACGTGACCTTACGAAAATATAATCATCAACATGGGTTCGTCATTTGCCGATCGCGTAAGCTACATACAAAAAAACATAAACAAATTGAGAAGCTCCTCTTTTTTGGATTCGATTAAAAAACCAACTCAATTTACAACATTATCGAAGAATAAAACAATAATATTCACCATTTAAGTCCAACAAAACTTCAAAAACCGACTTCAATTTCACTATAGTCATCTAGTACACGAAAAATTAAGTATTTTTCTGACTTTCTCTAAGATTCCATCATCAAGTTCAGACAAGGTGGGAATGACACCACCACGGAATTATGCTCTTTCATTTTTTTTTATTTTGAAATCGGTTTACAAATGACGGAGAAATCGATTAAGAACTTAAATACCAAATAGGTTATAGGGGATAGATATAGGAATTAGGAGTCGAACGTATACCCTCCTCCTTTTCATGGAAATCATCTTATTATTATTAAATATTCGAACGTATACCCTCCTCCTTTTCATGGATATCGTCTAATTATTATTAAATATTCGAACGAATAACCTCCTCCTTTTCATGGAAATCATTATTATTAAATATTCCAACGTATACTCTCCTCCTTTTCATGGAAATCGTTCTAATTATTATTAAATATTCGAACGTCTACCCTCCTCTTTTTCATGGAAATCATTATTATTAAATATTCCAACGTATACCCTCCTCCTTTTCATGGAAGTCATCTTATTATTATTAAATATTCGAACGTATACCCTCCTCCTTTTTATGGAAATCATCTAATTATTATTAAATATTTGAACGAATACCCTCCTCCTTTTCATGGAAATCATTATTATTAAATATTCCAACGTATACCCTCCTCCTTTTCATGGAAATCATCTTATTATTATTAAATATTCGAACGTATACCCTCCTCCTTTTTCATGGAAATCGTCTAATTATTATTAAAATATAGATGACTCATAAACGACTCGGTATCTTGATCAACTTGACATAAGACGATTTCCTTTCCAAACCACGATTTACCATTCGAGAAAAAACATTAATGTCTATTCGCTATTGACGAGGTAATCACGTAACAAACATACAGTAAAAATATAAGAAATGATAACCTCCCCTCTTTCTAGAGACGAATAAAAATGTTCATCAAGGGCTGGCCATCTTTTAATTTTATCTAGCTTACTTCACGGTGAAACTAATCCACCACCGCTTTTGTACACTTCTTAAATTTTTATGAGGAATAAAAAAAATGCTCGGTATACCTTTGTTTACGTTGAATTGTATACAATATTGTAATTAAATAGCAAAATAAAGTGTTGTCTTTCCATGTAACGCTAAACGTTATTTATTTATTCTACGAACTTATTTTAGTATATGTGTGTATAAATGTCCCCGTAAGGGACTTGGCGCGAAGGTATGTGTATATGTTTGTGTGTATAAATATGATTTAAAACAAGTTACCTCATCCCCTCTGGATTTTCCAGTCTGAAAAAGAAAAAAAAACATTAAATCTCTCGTGCAGAAACAAAAAAAAATAATAAAAAATAGAAAGAGTGTTACCTCAAAGGCTTCAGAATCAATTCCCTAAAATGTAAAAAATGTATTAGAATTGCGTTCCATTTTATTCAAAAAATTAAACTCTATTGTTGTAATAGATATTTTTCAATAGTAAACTAGCCAAGACTATACATATTCAAATGCTCTAGCTCTACGAGTTTTAATAGTAAACCAACAAAAAGTTCCAATGCTAAACGAGTTTTAACTGTTAACTAGCCTAGATTACAAAACTTTACATGCACTAGCTCTACGAGTTTTAATAGTAAAATATACTATAGTTCACAACTTTCCATGCTCTAGTGCTTTGAGTTTTAATAGTAAACTAGCCTAGAGTTCACAATTTTACATGCTCTAGCTCTACGAATTTTAACAGTAAATTAGCCTCGAGTTTACAATCTTACCAACTCTAGTCCTACGATTTTAATAGTAAACTAGCCTAGAGTTCACAATTTTACATGCTCTAGCTCTACGAATTTTAACAGTAAATTAGCCTCGAGTTTACAATCTTACAAACTCTAGTCCTACGATTTTAATAGTAAACTAGCCTAGAGTTCACAATTTTACATGCTCTAGCTCTACGAATTTTAACAGTAAATTAGCGTCGAGTTTACAATCTTACAAACTCTAGTCCTACGATTTTAATAGTAAACTAGCCTAGAGTTCACAATTTTACATGCTCTAGCTCTACGAATTTTAACAGTAAATTAGCCTCGATTTTACAATCTTACAAACTCTAGCCCTACGATTTTAATAGTAAACTAGCCTAGAGTTCGTAACTTTACATGCTCTAGCTCTACGAGTTTTAATATTAAACTAGTCAGTGCATTACTTTTAATGCTTTAGCTCTACGAGTTTTAATACTAAACTAGCCTAGAGTTCAAAACTTTAAATGTTGTATCTCTACGAGTATTATTAGTAAACTAGCCTCGTGTTCACAATTTCACATGCTCTAGCTCTACATGTTATTATAGGAAACGTATAGTAGCTATACGAGGTTTTATAGTAAACTAGAGGTCACAGTTCTAAATGCTCTAAGACTTAATAGGAAAATGGTGGCAAAAAACCATATTATAATTCTTAAATTAAGCTCATTGCCATAAGTATTTTATAGAAATACCAGAAACATCTATCTTAAATAGTTAACAAAAAGAGTACTGAAAAAGGTCAAGGACTGAGGTGCAGAAACGTGTTGGTGGTACAGGCCATAGTTGTCTGTTACCACTAGCAGAGCCATGCACTTATTCCCTGAACTTTCAAAATCTTTCTTCACGTCCGTATCCCAGATGCTCACAGAAAATTGAAATAAACACTTTTTTTTATGGATCATCTTAAATAAAAATAAAATAGTTCATTTGGAACTCCCCCATAAAAATCTGTAATGTTTGGTTAATCGAACCTCGCGTTTGAATTTGGGATTTAAGAAGTTCGTTAAATAACGCCTGTTTCTAATAAAAGGAGAAGTTTTGAATTATTTAGCTAAACATTTAAGGAAATCTTTATGATAAACTAGAAAATTTATTAGTTTCTTTTGATAAATGGGTAATTTTATTTCAAGGCGGTAAAGATTTTCCCTTCTTATTCATATGGGTTTTAATTTCATAGAGAAAGCTCCTTACAAAGTTTCGCACAGGTACCTGCTGACGAAAATATAACTTACCTCTGTATATCCAGACATATTTAAATCCAGACACTGCAAAACATAAAAAATACAAATTCTCATTGCCTGCTTGAGAAATAACATAAGAATCTACGATACTAGATTTAATGGTTTTATGGCAGAAAATATGGTAAATTTTAATAGAAATAAGTACTGGTTATTTCAATATTTTCCCCGTGTCTCTATCAGGTTATTCGTAAAAGGCAAGCACTTTTTAAAAATATAATATGTCATCACTACAAAAATAAGGGTGGTCGAGAGCTTGCCCAGGTAGGGATAAGCCCCCCTACCTATTTCTGCCGCCGCGCGCCGTAATAATTCTGTCATGTTTCGGAGTGGAGGGTATGGTAGCCAGTAGTCCTGCACCATGGACCTAACGTCTCGGTCACAGGACAGCGACGCACCTGTAACATCTATGGTGTCTATAGGTCACGGTTATCTCTTACCATCAGGAAAGCTGTGTGCTTGTTTGCTGACCTCTCACATAAAATAATCCACTGCCTTAATTAGTGTCTTCTTGCTTTTTGGAGGGTAGCGAAGCCGATAGACTTACAAAAAAGGCCTAAAACGGCCCGGCCACATGACAGTAACACCTGTGTCTGCCACTGTTGTCTCTAACCATAAAGAGAACCATGACCTTGTTTGCTATCTTACCCATAAAATAACACGAAAATGGCAAGCATTTCGAAATGGAAGTGTTCGTTGTTTCATCCCATAAAAAAGGTATGAAACATAATTAATGTAATAATAGAATAAAATACTTGCATGGCAATGGAGATATTTTTGAATAATTTAGTATCATTTAATGCATCATACATCCTACTACGTGGTAGAGTTTCGCAGCGACTCGCCCGGATTGCTACCACCATAACCTTCAGTGCTTGCGGTTGACGTGTTCCGGTTCGGAGGGTAAGGTAGAAGGTAAACTTACTTCTGCTCGAGGCCTAACATCCCGGTAACAGGTTGGCAACTCACCATTTCTACCTTTGGTGTCTCTAGGCAGCGTGAATTTCTTACCATCAGGAAATCCGTCTGTTTGTTTGCCTTCCATTATCATAAAATAAATACAAGTGAAACAATAATTACCATTTCATCCAACTCTTTGTTGGCAGCCTTGATTGCAGCATGCTGAAACGAAAGAAATAATATCAACAAATTTTAGTACCAAGGAATAAGAAGCTTACATGAAATATTCAAACCTCTTAAAATTATTTAATAATTCTTTATGAATTCTAGTACTTTAGAGACACTAAAACGGCCAAAAACAACTTATCTTGCATCTGTAAATCTGATAACTGAAAACCTGTAACTGAAAAAAATCTGCAACTTTTAATAAATTTATTACTATTAAAAAAAACTACCACAATCTATTCATAAATAGCTAAGTTTCATCTCGATTACGTCAACATTCAAACGAAAAACCGCATCGAAATCGTTCCATTCGTTTAGGAGCTATTATGCCACAGACAGACATACAAACACGTTAACTTATAGTACCTTTTTTTTCGAGAATTAGGAGCTTCCTCGACTACTTATATCTTATCATCACAAAATACAAAGTAAAAACTTACAGCATTAACAATCTCACATTTCTGATCACTAGTCAATTCAAGTTGGTCGTAAGCCGCTATCATTTGCTCAAACTCCTCAATCTTCCGTTTCAGCCGACCTATCTCTGCGTTTTTCGCTCCCATCAAGGTGTTGACAATCACGTCTGTTGGTACGTACTTCGGACGACAAATCTCGTTGTTCCTCTTTATGATATCCACCAAGTGCTCACTTTTGTCGGAGCAAAAATGAGACCAAGCCCTCGCATCTGTACATGAGGAGTAAGCTTTAAGCTTACCCTCATTTCTGGCTGGCAGATCAAACAAGTCATATTCATTGAACACACGATCTCGTTTTGTTATAAATGACATAGCCAAGAGTCTTGATTTTCAAAAAAAAATTGTTTATTTCATACATAAAATTATTATTTTTCACAGCCATCCATAATAGCCATTATTTATTATTTTAAAGCTTACTATTTTAACAAAAATACTATTACGAAAATATAAATTCAGTTATCAAAAACCGACATTAAAATTGATTACGTAATTAGAATGTCAATTTTAAATTATTTTTTATTTAGTTTGAAATAAAAATGGTAATGAGGTTTAAAAAACCATAAAAACTAAAAAGTGTCACTGTATTGTCAAAACTGAAAATTTAACGTCAACCTTTGGTTCCTTAATATGAGGCGAATGTGCATTTTCAATTATGAAATAAATTAAATGTTTTATACCGGCCAAAAAAATATAAAACTTACATCCAGAAACGAAGGTAAACTAAAATCGTATGATTCGTGCTTCGACTTGAGATCATGGAGTCATGATTGCAGAAGAAGAAGCAGCTACCTCAGGGATTGGATGAGAAGGGATATGCCAGTTTGTGTTATTCCCGTTTGTACTGTATCAAGTTTTCTGAGAAATATGACATTAAAAAGCCGAGGGAAGGTAGGTTATATGTCTTATTTGATTATCTGTATATTAATACGCAATGCCAAAACTTTGGACCCCTTTTTACTAAAATTGCGCGGACGTAGGAGCATTAAATTTGGCACACTTGTAGTTTCTGTATAGTAGAAGTGCAGAAGGCTAATATTTTTAATCATAATACTTATAAAGTACATTAAATCTATAAATAAAACATTACCCACACTACCATGCATTTGACATACACAAACAAATATATTGATGGTAACGACAAAAGATCACAGATCGAGCACTAACTATTCATAAGGTTTAGTAGTTGGTCTTGAGAAATGAAGATTGCGTTCTTCTCAACAAGATATTAAAATTTATTATGGAATTTCGACCAATGGGCGACCACTAGTGTATATAACAAAACTACATAAAAGGAAATTCTGTACATTGCAGACATAAAGAAAAGGAATATGTGAAAGCGTCTTAAATTGGACACCGTCTTTCCATGTTGAGAAATTTGATCAATCAGTGTACAAACTTGTATCTTTACTAGTCACCTGTTTTATAGCTGTTTTCAATGTAACAGATGACGATGGCTAAGAAGCAACTAGGAAGTTGCTACTTAAAAAAGTTGTGGCATTAAGTCCTCTTAAAATACTTTACAACCTAATTATCTGTTAGTTAAACAATAATCAATTAAATGTTTGTGGTAAGGTTACTCCACGATGTCGTGCAGATTGTAAATCTAAAGCTGTATTAGAAAGCATCTGCACATCGTGCCATGCGATAAAGGAGTGTTTAAGAAAAGATGAACAATTTGGAAAGTATTTCGAAGAAGTAAGTATTCGTTTTAAATTGTGAACATTTGTTTAACACGGTACTGCGGCACTGTTTGCGCGTGAGTTTGGGCAATTACGTTGTGGGGTATATACACCCTAATAGAATTTTTTTTCAGAGCGTCGTATTTCAAATATGACCTATTCGCATCGCAATATATGAACATAAAGTTGAAAATTAAGTCTAGCATTAAGTATCTGCGTTTTTAAATTTAATGAACAGTATAGGTGTAAAAAAAAACAATTAATTAATCAACCTCTCGCCGCTTCAGAAACACCATCATTTTAGTGATGGGAAATAAAACAAGTAGATATAAACGTTGAATTTCATTTATTAAACATTTTTTAAATATATGTTTGCAGGAAGATTTGGAAACGACTCATTGGCCGTGTGAGCGATGCTTGGAAGCTCTGAAAAGTATTAAGATGCTCTGGAAAATAGTAACAGAAAGAGTGTATAACGTTTTAGTCCCTACTAAGCATGAGCTTTATAGTGCCTGCAGCTCACGAACAGAAAGCGTTCGAAAAGTGGCTAAAGGTTGGGAACACGAAATGGTACATCAAGCTTTGTACATTCAAAAGTCAGCTGAATTTATTTTAAAACCTACAAAAAGTTTAAATAATTTAACTGTTCAATGTGTACATAAAAGATCAAAGAAAGAATATAAATCGGAATGCCGAAGTGATGATGTACGTCAGATAGAAACTCTACCGAGAGATATTAAAAAGGATAAGTCCTGTATGAAATCTTGTGATAATATTAACAAGTGTACATCTGTCTCATTAAAAATGGTAAATGTTGGATGTAACACAAATTGTGAAGATAACAGACAAATTGATTTTTACAAAAATAATTTAGAATGTTTGCAAGAGAAGCTTAATTTACAAAGTGATGAAATAATGCGCTTAAAAGGAGAAAATGTTTCCTTAAAGCACAGATTAAAAAACAAAAGCAAAACTTATTTGCCGCCTTCCCTGAATATTTGTAATAATGTGAAGCCCGCATACCATGATATTTTACCAGAACCATTCGAAAGTTATTGTGAGGATGAAATTATTCCCACAAAAAATGTTGAATCTGAAATGATAATAACATTAAAAAACGGTAAAAATGAGGTAATAGCTTTATTAGTCAATTTAATTTTTTATACATTATGTAGGTACTTATTATCCATCCATATCGCTGTTGCACTCCGAGAGTGCCGGCAGAAGTGAAAACTTGAATATTAACGTTGAGCATTTTTGATATTTTTTAATGGTTAGGGAATATTTATGCACGAATTGCTTTAATAATAAGTATGAAAGTACTATCATGTATATGTTAGAATACAATATTCATTTATTGCGCTATCGTACACAAACATGACAACACAAACTTTCGCGCAAGCGCCCTGCGCCATCTTACAAATTTTCGATCAGGTCACGTGTCCTGGCGCGAGTTTAAAAGTTTTACCCATACCAGAAAAAGTGCGCAACACCGTTAAAGAAGTTTTTACTTCAAAAACTTAGAATACATATTACACATTAGTAGTCCCTGTAACCTATTTCATTATTTATTAAATCGAGTTAAATGTACTCATACATATATGAACACATTTTTTTTAAAATTCATAATAAGTATGTTGACATGTGGAATATTTAATTATAGAGGTTTATATTATGTGCTTGATATCGCAAACATTTATAAACCAGGAGTACAACCAGTAGATATGTCAGTTATACAAAGGGTCAGGAGCACCTTCTTCTCAGTAACATTCTTAGTATTAGGCAGAATTCTTAATACTTAGTACTGTCAGTACAGTATTGACTCAGTGGTGCACTTGGTTGTACCTCTGCAAACTTCGTCGGGGATATAGATGGGAATATACTTTTTTATAACATTAAACAAAAATTTCACATTACAGGATTTTAAGCATGTTTCTATGTTACAAGTTTTGCATAAAACAAATGCTTCTATTTCGGGCGACAAGAAAAATGTACGTAGCTGCTGTAAAAAAGAAGAGGATCCTATGGAAATTTTGCAAAGGGGTAACTTTATTTGTCTTATTTAATTCCCATGGATTTCCAGGTGATAATCTATGAACATCACCTATCCATACCAAAGACAGGTGATTAAAAAACCCAGTTTATAAATAAGGTAAAAAAAGTTTTTTGAATCACTTCAGGATTCACGAACCTCTGACTTTTACATTTTATGAAGTAATTAAAATACGTAAAATACATGTATGTGTCTAGACAAATTGCACAATTTTAATTTAACTCCAAAGTAAGCAAACTATACGCTTGTGTTGTGGCTGTTAGCCTATTATACTAGTATAAGTGTACATACTTTTCTTCAAAATATTTAAATATATACCAGAATGAACTAAAAAAAACACACCCATACTCAAAACAATCATACCAATTAGTTCATCATGCAAAAGCCTACCTCCGTGAGTGATTTTTAAACAGTGAGGAAACTATATATATTAAATGCAGTTACAAAAAATCACAAATCTATTAATATTAATGCTGATCTATTAATTACAAGAAAGAGAGGTACCATTGCTATTTAAAGCAATGCAAAACAGCTTTCACAAAACGCCAATACTTAGCACAGGCGTCCTACTTATATAACACGATAAACAGAAAACTAGAAATATATGAAAACACCTGTAAAATATGTAAACAAAAATTAAAAACTGGCTGAAAAAGCCAGGAAAGACAAGAAATGGAAAAACTTTTTCGGCGAGTTTATAAAACCTAAATCAGCCTTGATATAGATCCATGTAGATCTGGGCCCCTGTGTAAAATAGATGATCTGCATTTTCTACCAGGCAGCTCGTAAGAGACGAGCTTAGGTTTAATGGGTCATTGCCACCAAGACCACTAGTGGCAGAGTGCTGTGGAACACTTGTCCAGGAAGGGATTCACTGCCTTATCTATTTCTGTCGCCATAACGACATTGTCGTGTTCCATTCCGAAAGGTTGGGCAGCCGGTAGACTTGCGCAATAGGGCTAACATTCAGGTCACAGGAAAGCGACGCACCTATAACCTTTATGGTGTCTATAGGTCATGGTTACTCTTACCATCAGGAGATCCGTGTGCTTGTTCGCTATCTTACAACATAAAAAAAATGTTAGGGATGAAAGGCAATACAAGACTTCCCGTGTAAGTAAGTTTACCTGACACTTCTGGCACGAAGCAACTGTCAGGTTTTTAATGAACACAACGAAGTAACGAAGCCTACGTGCTCTACCGATCATGTGTTCAATATTACACTTTCGCATTGAGAAAGCAATAGAACTAGAGGTCTCTTTAGAAGCGCTTGGCCGTCGTCGTTTTTCTATGCCATATTTTTGAATAAGGCGCCGAAATTCTAAGGTGTCCACATATATATTCTCGTGCGAGAAGGGTAATATTGTTCACAGCTACATTACATTACATAAGCAACAAAATTATTGGAACGTACCCGAGTTTTACCTCAAATTGCGACCTTGCAGGCTACAACATTAGCATCCAAACGATCTACTCCACCCATGATTGATTGTATTGATAAACAACGTTAGGTTGTGGTACTTCAATTCTGGTTCTTTTGATGTTTGATTAACTTGTGCCCGTTTTTGCTGCCTTAACTTTTGGTCGTACAAAAACTTTTCACAATTATAATTGTTATACTGGAACCTTCGTGCACGCCCCTGATTACCCGGGTAGTGATCCACCGCAATTGTTCCTTGCACAAAATGGCTGCTGCTACAGTGGCAATGTCATGTCTCGCCGCGGAGGGTTGGGTAACCGGGTAAACCTTAAAATTACGCTTAACAAAGCAACCGGACAGCGACGCACCTATAACATCGAGGGTGTGTATAGCTTACGGTGGCCACTTTCCATAAAGAGAGCTGTTTGCTTTTTCATAAATAAACAACAACATAAATAAACAATCAATTTTTCCTAGTCCATCAAGCGTTTGAAAAAATCGTGAAGAGAGAAATGAGTATAGCAAC
>NJDD01001463.1:30882-54965 GCA_002245505.1 Calephelis nemesis | reverse complement strand
TTTTGCAACCTTTGATATTAAACTTAAAAGAGATCGTCAGTATCCTGTATAAATAATTAAAAATGTTTGAAATGTTGCTCAGAATTGAATCAATGTTGTCAATCAATGCTTTGCCATCTATCACCCACATGAGCTTAAGAATCTACAGCTCACAGTGGGTTGTACATCTGCCATCTACCCCTGTGCATATATGGGTACAAAAATGCTTTCGTATAAAAAAAATGAAGAGACGTTTTATGTCATATTGTCACATTGTTCAAGTACCTACCACCTTACCTATTCCTACCGCCATAACGTCATGACGTGTTCCGGTTCGGAGGGTAAGGTAGCCGATAAACTTACTTTTGCTCGTGGCCTAACATCCTGACATCAGGTTGGCAACGCACCATTACCATCTTTGGTGTCCCTAGGCGGCGTGAATTTCTTACCATCAGGAAATCCGTCTGCTTGTTTGCCTTCCAATTTCATTAAAAAAAAAAGTACCTATCCACAAGCAAAATGAATAGTAAGTGGTCATGGTAAAGGACGTACAGATCGAGCCAGATAATGCGGTATTTTTTAGTAACTCGCGCTATATCTGTACTTTAGAGCTGAAAAGTTATCAAGCTAGTAATTTTACTTTTTATTTATAACTACGCATAGGGGATCTAAGCTACTTTGTTACTGCTATTATATATTTTAATACTTATGTATAGGTTGCATAATTTACTAAACTAATAATAACTTGTCTAATATGGGAGTGAGATTTTAATGTTATTGTAATTATTTTACCTATTTCTGATTTTAATATTTTTTTCTGTGCGTTGGATATATTTCTACAAATTTGGATGGATATGCTGTGGCAGTAGATCATTGGAAGAGAGATAACGTTGATAAAAAAAGTATCTTCACGCCCATATCCCCGAAGATGTAGGCAGAGGCACAACCAGGGCACCCACGACTAGTCGAAGATACTAAGTCCCACAATGTGATAGGTGGCAAGCCTATCGCCAACCGGGCACATTTCCAATCCCGAGCAAAATTTTTTTTATAAGAAAATTAGAAAAAACCCAATTTTCTTTTTTGTTGCCCGACCCGGGATTCGAACCCGGGACCTCATGCAGTCAAGTCCAACAACTGAACCGTTAGACCACAGAGGCGATAACGATAACGTTGATATCAAATGTTTTAATTCAGTCTAAAAGCCCTTTATAAAAATATAGATGCAACGATGTCTGATTCGCTGTTCTGATCATGCTTGCTGCCCGCTTATACAATTGTCAATGTTTGATGTTAAATAGTTAGACTTTAAACTCTAATGTGTATAGGCACCATCTATTTCTTATATGAAAATCATTATCAAACATATTTTTATTTTCTTTGTGTTAAAATTTTTTTTACTCTTTTTTATGTCATATTAAAAAAATGTTTATTTACTATGGACAGTAACTCATGATTTCCAAGAGAATAAATGCCCCGAACCACTCATGATTTTCAAGAGATCATCTACCTTATATGACTGACATTGAGCTTAAGATAAGGGGTACATAAAGATATATTTTTATAATATACTATCTCATAAGATTAGATTTAAGTTAATAAATTGGCAATAAGTTTAGTATGTGATGTTAAGGTATGATATATTTTTGTATGTAAACACTTGGTCAGTATTTTTATATATAAAAGATAAAATAAAACTATAACGGTAATAATATTTTAATGTCTCAAACAGTTTACATTCGTACAGTTGTGATTGAAAGTTTTGCCAATACTATTGTATTGGATAAGTCGATAGGTAATGTCTTATGAATAACATATCAAACAAATAATGTAAGCTTCAGAGGTTTGGCAGATATTGATTAAATAATTATAGTTTCTATACTTCTTATCGTCGATGCTTGGTGGAATTCTATTCTAGAACCAATTTATTCGTTCCACTTGTACTTTCTACAACATATATTTTTTATTTTTATAGTTTAGCCAACCGGTTTCGCTGTTTAAGCATCGTCAGTTCTGATTTATTCACTACCCTTGTACTTTCAACAATATTTTTTTTTATTTTTATATTTTAGCCAACCGGTTTCGCTATTCAAGAATCATCAGACCTGATAAAACCGGTTGGCTAAACTATGAAAATAAAAACATATATTTTGGAAAGTACAAATGTAGTGAATAAATTGGTTCAATTAATTACATATGATTTTTGTAAAATCTATATGAGAGAAAGTAATAGTTGACGTACTATAAAATGTTCTTTGACCAAAAACAGATATTTTTATTTTAGTAACACAATCAAAAATATTGCTGTCAAAATAATAATCTCTTACATAAAACTTTTTTAATGGTTTATATGTTAATACCTGAAAAGATACAGTATTATATATCTCGTAAATAAGTTTTATATACCTGTTTTTTGTAATTTTGTAATCATATTAAAAAAAATTCGAGTATCGTGTTTTTTTCCAATTGTCATCTATATGATATATTAATGTTATTCCTTGCGAGATTGACATAGTAAATAATTACGTTTGCCATTTTATTCATACTTTTCAAACTTCTGAAGCTTTCTGTTTACACGTATACATAATATAAGACTAAAAATTACATATTATTTCAGTGGACCATCTATGTCAATGCTAAGAACATATATAAAATTTATATCAATAAATAATTATAAGTTACCAAAGCAATTTTAATAAGATATGAAGAGTTTATAAGTGATATATTTTTCTACGAATTTGATCTTTTGATGTGTATTTTGATAGATATAAGTACAATTTGCAATATACCTGTAGTGCTTAGCAGTGTTTTCTGGTGGCTGAGATATGGTCCGTTGAGAGATTTTGACGTCACCAACATCGCAGCGCTACAGGTATATATACAATTTGTAGCCATAATAATATATAAGGCTCTAATTTTGTATTTGATATACTTAACTCTATTGAAAACTTGTATACTATGCAATGCTGAAGACTTAAAATAAATTAAATCAAGGCTTTAATAATCAATAACTCGATGTATATAAAATATCCGATGCAATGGAGATTAAATATATTTTTTACGATAGAAATACGTTTTATTACAAATCGGTCACCTCGCCTTCTACTGTAATGCCTGGGGCTATTTCTATTGTCTCTGTTTGATCGTCTCTGCTCCGTGAACTTCTATAAGCATATGTAGCTGTTGGTTCACTATTCATGGTCACGTGTTTTTTGGAACTTGGCGTTGAAGCCCCATAATATACTGCAGAGTCAGAATCATTTCTGGTACCGCTGTCTGAACTGAACTTTCTATCTCCTTGTCGCTTCATTGAGGCTCTGTTTTTAGGTGTTTTTTTCAACATTGCTTGAAAGTTAAATGGAGGATCGTCGGCGTCACGTGAATCGCTCGACAGCTTAGCCAAAGCGTGTAGCTCGCTGACTGGGTCTGGGATATCACTGTTGCCTATTGTGAATTGGCTTCGTGATCGTCGCATATTCTCTAGAGCACTGTCCTCGTTATTACCACCCCAAGGAGTAGGTGGTTGATAAAAAGATTGTGGAGAAGCGACACGAGGAGTCTTTTTGACCACGTTTGGTTTGGGACTTCTTGATCTCGCGTAGATTTCTTGCTCATCTGGCGGCAGTACAGGGACGGGTTGGGTAGGATCTCTGCAGAACGGGATGGTGATAAGCGTCTGTGTGCTCATGGACGACTTAAATGGGTCTGTCTGCGTACCGTTACATCGACGTTTCAAAGGCTCGTCCCAGGGCTCGTTGTCTGAATCGGAAGGACTGGCCAGTGTATCCCTGAAATTATTTTACTATCAGGACAAAAATGATACTCATATTTGGTTTATCGTCAAAGGTAACATAAAATTCTTCGTAAGTAATAGTTATAAGCCCTATTAGTTTTTTTAAGTATTATCCATTGTGAGTTTAAAAAAGTGCTTCGACAGAAGGATCACATTTTTAATTATAGCCTTTTGATATCCATTGCTGAATATAGCCCTTTCTAAAATCAGGCTATCGTTTTTTACTCCTCTGCTTTCAGTCATCACCAGACGTCATTAAATTTAGCTAGGTTAGTCCATTTCATGAATCAGACGACTTGCACTACTTTTTATATTATTTCATCTCTATTCAATCATTTTTAGATCCTGTGGCAGTCAGTTCTCAATCTGTAGTTTGACTTGTTTTTTGGTATAGCTGATAAAACGCATGAGCTAAATCGAAAACAGAAAACTTTTACGAATGTTTTTGTTTTATTATATTAGTTCTGGCAGCCAATTAACAATAGGCTGTTGCATCGCAAATTAAGCGTCATTAAATTAATGGGACGGCAAATCACTTTAGCAACGTTATGCCACTGGTGCAAGTCCTCTCAAAGACTATTGAGGTACTTTAAAAAATATTTCTTGTCGTTCCCAAAAGTGCCATGCTAATCCGATTTACCTCTGATTATAGCTAGCTGGGTAGTGTATTCAAAGTCAACAAGTCGTCTTTACTTCCAATCCATGCTTGCCAAAATGGGCATTTGGTGACTAAGTTTTTCTCGTCCATTTTCATCATCAGACCCATCTCTTGCAACCTTTATAGATTGTGCAGAATTGGCATGACTTTGGCCATCCCGTCTAAAGATTTATTAATTTAGCTTTATAACCTAGTCACAATAAATTCTATTTAAAACAAATTCCCTACATAAAAAAATCATGAACCACGGAACACTACGGAATCTTACAAGTTATTAAAATGTATTTGTTTGTATTCAACGAATTTCTCGATTTGATGAATGAAAGTAAAATTTTGCAGGAGTTTATAAAAGACACTTTTTGTACGGTCTTAATTTTTTTCCACAACACTCTCCCCTCTTGGGATGTTAAGATTTTTAGATATTAATTTAAGTTTTTAAAAACGTACTGAATGCTCGGTTTGTTACTTATTTTGCAAGCAAATCAGATGACAACTAAACAAATATGGTAACAGTGAGATAGTGATACGTCCAGAATTTTGTGGGAAACTAACGAGTTATTAAGCAACATTTAATTTTGAACTTCTTCATCTGGTGGTAGACTTGGCAGAGGTTGAGAAGGATCTCTACAAAATGGGATGGTAATGATCGTCTGTGTGGACATGGATGTCATTGTCACGTCCGTCTGCTTTTCGTCACTTCGCTGTTGGAAAGGCTCGTCCCAAGGCTCGCTGTCCGAATCGGAAGGATTGGCCAGTGTATCCCTGAAATAATTTTGCTATCAAGACAAAATTTATATTTGTTTAATAAGTTGAATAATATTTGAAGCAATCGTGTTGTTACGTAAAATAAACTACCGTATACTGTAACTTTTACGGTATTTAACAGGATTTTGACATTTAAATGACATATAAATATTTTTACATTTTAATTACATTTTAATATATATAGGCAGTAAGCAACTCGTTCTTATATTCTAATGTAGTGTGGGGAGTGGATACCTATTTCAAATGTTAATGCATTTTTAATATTCACAATCTTTTGGTACACGTACTTTAAAGAGAAGCTTCTTTTATTTAAGTGTCAGTTTCATATACTTCAAAATAAAAATTCGCCCTGATAATCATACTGTTATAAACATGTTTAGTTTTATGTCATCCATTGCTGAACATAGACGCCATAATTTCTAACGTTAGTAAGCACATGTTTATTTTTATCATTACGTTCTTGCGCATAAGTAAGGCATATATTTGCTTTGACTTAAAAATGCGTGTATTTCACTGACCAATAACCCTTAACGGTTTCACGTAGCGGTGTTTACGCGCCAATCATAAAATATCTTTTCTCGCTGTCAACAATTGACAAGAACTCGCAATTTTTTGTACATGCTGCGATTGTACGCAAGCTGTAGGCAATTTCATCAATTATCTGAAGAAAGGCTATATTTAGTCAGCTGGTTTGCGTTCTGTTCTGGTTCTAGTCTAGATCTATACTTATTTTATTATTTGCCGATTACCGACTAATTTCAATTTTTTTTTATGATATTGGAAGGCAAATAAGCAGGCGGATTTCCTGATGGTAAGAAATTCACGCCGCCTAGAGACACCAAAGGTGGTAATGGTGCGTTGCCAACCTGGGGCCGGGATGTTAGGCCTCGAGCAAAAGTAAATTTAAATTTACCGGCTACCTTACCCTCCGAACCGGAACACGTCATGACGTTATGGCGGCAGGAATAGGTAAGGCGGTGGTACCAATCCGGGCGAGTCGCTGCTAAACTCTACCACTTAGTCAGAATTCACGGTTAAACTAAGATAAGAGATACGACTACTACGGATCAGTAACTAGGCAATTACTGTTATTTTTTTAAAATTTACAGAAAAATGCAACAAAACTCTAGTAGGTTTCTCTATCTGTAGATAGTTTACTGAAAATGGCCGTTAGCAAATCGAATTGAATCAGAAAATAGATAGATACAAATACTTACACCTTCTTAACTGTTGGATCACACATGTGTGATGTATCGTAGAATTGTATTTCATCTAATCTGAAGGGGAGTTTCCATACTGTTGGTGGAGGCGATCCAAGGAAGCTGGATTCTTTGGCTTGAGGGTCGACACGGTCCAGCAAAACTGATGTATTGGAGTTCAGTATTGAGTCAACTACTGCTTGGTTGTAAATATGAACCTACGAGAAATACATGACTTATGAGTATTGACATAATTACAATGACCCTGCAAAAAAAACCTCAGATCGAAAACCCTTCTTTTTGTAATCATTGCCAGTAAGTATTATTGTTACTTATCTCAGTAAATCGACTGGTCTAAAATCTATTTAGTTGATTATGTTTTTTTTTGAAAAGAGAGGAGGCAAACGAGCAAGTGGGTCACCTGATGGAAAGTGATCACCTCCGCCCACTAACATCCGCAACACCAGGAGTATCACAGATGCGTTGCCGACCTTTAAGGAATGAGTACGCTCTTTTCTTGAAGGTCCCTAAGTAAACTGAACTCCTAACTAACACAAACAACAAACATAAGCACGGATCTGTAGTGCTAGTATCTACATATGTGTGTACATACATATCTTCACGCCAAGTCCCTTACGGAGTGGGCAGAGAGTATCGAGTGCCAGACCTCACGATCCTGACAAACTTGTCTAGCTTCCTTCACATTAATTACCCATTTTATACAAACACGCCGGTTTCGGAGATAATATCTGATCGTAGAATGTCAACCTTGATCTCCCCGGGTACCTACATCCATCCACATCCGCATTGTATATATGCTTTGTCAATCTTTCATCTGTTATTCTTTCCACATGACCTAAACTAAGTATCTAAAGATAAAATTAAGAAATTCGTTAGTTTACACTCACTTGTTGTGAAAAATGAACTAAGTCTTGATGACGCACAGCTCTGTACTGCAAAAGTACTTGGAATATGGTTCTGCTTTTCCACTTCATAGTAAAACGCTTCAAGAAACCCGCCGTCTCCGCGTCAATCTCACCTGTGGACTTGTTAACTAGTGGACCATAAGCTTTGCGGACGACATATCCTCTAAATGCTGAAATAAAATTATTTTATTAAAATTAGTATAGGTTACTTCACTCTTGTAAATTTGGACAGCTGGTGTGAATAGATTTGGTATTTCTAGCTTAGTGTATCACAACTTTTAACCAGAATGCACTTTCTGATCAGGCATTGTGTCGCAAATGTGAAAACTGCTTAATAAAAATAAATATTACCTAATCAAAACTTATTGAAAAGAAAAAAAAGTTGAGAGGTGTCAAGGGACACTCACGCCGCACAACCAAGGCTTGGAACCGACACTAAAATACCGGTATTTTACCGGTATTTAGCGGTTCTTTCCATTTCGATACCTGAATACCGGTTCCAAAGTGGGTACCGGTACTCCGTATACCGGTATCGTCCAGATACCGTACTTAGCGAGTACCGGTTTAAAAACCGATATCTAATTAAGGTAACATGTCAATCCAAAGATTTCACATTGATTAAAAATAAATGAAAACATAATCAACTTTTATCTGAAGTCGGTTACAAATGTTGATACACAAAATAAAACTTCGAATACGAAAATTCAACTCGGCGCGGAGTAGCGGGTTGCTGCTCCGTACGTCTTACACTGATAGATGAAAAAGAAAATTGGCAACGTCGCACTTGTACTTAACGGGTACCTTAATTAGATATCGGTTTTTATACCGGTATTAATACCGGTACTTGCTAGGTACCGGTATAGGTCTAGTACCGGTACTAACAGTACTGGTATTCCTCCAATACCGGTATCGCGCCAAGGTCAAATATACCGGTACTCAAAAATACCGGTATTTCAAGGCCTGCGTACAGCTTACAATAGCAAAAAGTGTCGTGACAACTTTTCGTGAGAATTTTTTCCGTCTGGCCCTCTTCCACAACGCGCGATAAGGAACTTCGTTTTAAAAACAAATAATGGACTCGGTATATTCTACCACATTCAATATTAAAATTAAGTCTAAAGATAAGTGTCACAGGTTAGGTACAATGCAAACGAAATATCTGAAAATACTTTATCAGAATGTGTCAGAACTTGAATTATTTAAATTTTATAAATTGTTTTTATTTTAACTTACAGATAGGATAAGAACAGAAAAAGGGCAAGGATTAATGGTTGTGACTTAATTGATTTGCATTCTTTAAAGTTTCGAATAGCATAAATATTAAAATAATTAACAATTCAGTTGACGAAGTTGATTGGTAGACCGATTTAATAACACAACTCACCTTTTTGTATCCGTAGCGCAGCTTCTTCTTCTGACACGTTAGCAGATTGTTGCTTTTTCAACTCTTTTACTGAAACATTTAAATTATATAGGTACTCTACTAGCCGACCGACCCAATAAACTTCGTATCGCTTGACATTAACAGCTACTGCTTAATAATATTACTTAATAATAAATATTTGCACACCAAAATATGGTAGAATATGTTGATATACTTAAATATTTTAGTAACATCTCATTTAAACACATATTCCGCAAATAAATAATTTTCTTTTTTTTTTCTTTCTTTCTTTCAATATTTTATGCTCCGATAGGTGCGCGATCTTCCGCATCCAATGTAAAATATCCCAAAATCAACGACTACTAACAAATAAAAAAATAATTAAAATAAACATTTTCCAGTGGACCAAACTGTAAATTCTCGAACCAATCTCGAATCCCCGAAACACACACAAAAAATTCATCAAAATCGCTTCAATCGTTTAGGAGTTCAGTGACAGAGAAACGCACACAAGAAAGATATTATAAAGATTGGCATTTTATACATACAACCTTGGGCGTTCATAGGCAACGTGTATTTCGTATTAAAAAATATGTTTATTGGAGATACATTCATATCTTAACGCCAAACCCCTTGAGGGGTAAGCGGAGTGACACCACCCTAGGCTTATACTCGAGCGATTTGGTTACGGAAAGTCAGCTTGAGACTCCCCGGATACGTATAACCTGCCACATTCGCATTCTATATTTAGTTTTCCAATTAACATCTGAGCATAACCTAGCTTATTTTACATCTAGGTACACTTTTTTTAAATTTCATACTCTCTCTCAGATCTCATAATTGCGAATATACATCTTCATCCTGGCGTTAATCCCAGTAAAAGCCTAGGTCCGCCTGCTCTCTCCCTCTCCTCTTTCTCCACTGGCCCTTTTTTATCAAGGCCTTCATTCTCCTTCGGATTTCGAACCACATGACCAAACCACCGGAGTCGATTCTCATGCATTTTATCTGCTATTCAATGCACTCTCGCGAGTGTACTAGTCATGGATAACGTCGAACATACACCTTAACATCTTCATCTCGCCGAAGACGCGGAGCTCCTGCTCGCATCGTTTTAGGGCCAGTCATGTTTCGTATCCATGTTTGCGTAACAAACGTACAAAAAAAATACATTCGAATTAAGAGCCTCCTTTTTTGGAATCGGTTAATGAGATCATTACGTTCTCTGCACTAATTAGGTGCAAGTATGTACAGTACTGCTATTTAAATTATGCTCTTCGGCTTTACACTTTTTACTCTTTTTACACTTTATACTTTTATTTTTAAATTGGCTGACCTAATCTTAATTTAAGCGCAATGATTAATTATGTGTAATACAACTCTATATTGATATCTTTAAAATGTATTTGTATTTCCGAAGCTTGACGAATATAGCCGAATCGCATAATTTAAATTATGCTACTGTACGCATGTACTTACTGTGAATTGCTTTTGCTTTATTCTTAACAGCTTTTCTTTTTCCCAAAAAGGCACGCATCATGCTTTGTACTTTTATGATTTTTTTTACTTGCGTCTCATATAAACTGGAAATTTCAATGACATTGTTACCAAACTAGTAAAATTAATAACTAATTTTAGTAAAGGAATTAACCAGGGAGTAGTAGTTGTTATTTCTTAGATATATTTTACTAGTAGTACACATACATACATACATACATACATACATACATACATACATACATACATACATATCTTCACGCCAAGTCCCTTACGGGGTAGGCAGAGAGTATCGAGTGCCAGACCTCACGATCCTGACAAACCTGTCTTGCTTCCTTCACATTCATTACCCTTTTCATACAAACACGCCGGTTTTGGAGACTCTTGACACCACCCTCGAATAATATCCGATTGATCTGATCGTGAAATGTCAGCCTTGGTCTCCCAGGGTACCTACATCCATCCAAATTCGCATTGTATATCTGCTTTGTCAATCTTTTACCTGTCATTCTTTCCACATGACCGAACCAGTAGTAGTAGATACCTAAGTACCTAACAAAATATGCCTATAGTATTACTGTGACAATTTTAATGGGTATTTTAGGCTCTGTGGCTATTTAAGAGGTATTTTTAGTCTCTTTTATAAAACAGCAACTTACCGAGATAAAAATTCTTCATTATAATACTTTAGAAACACTTTACTTTTTCCAAGTTCCCAACCTTCCATTTTTAGCCGAATAAGAAGCAATCGGCAGTTATCTGCGGTAACATCTACATTTTCATCAAAATCGAATGCTAAAAATCGATATCTGAAAAATAATGTCAAATTAGGTAGGTATTCAGTTTAACTAAATACCTACTCTACAGTCAACAAAATGAACAACATACAGCTTTAAGTTCAAATTCCTTGTTTTAATACAGGGTATGTATAAGTTAGGTATGTATGTACCTATCTACCACGTAGTTGGTGCCTACTGGATTAATCATAAAGCTAAATATTATCTCACAACTGCTTATAAAATTGATAGATTCTAAACTTAAGGGTCCGGCGATGTATCTAGTGAATAAAAAGTTTGCCAGCTTTGATGATCTCAGTTTGGATTTGCTGGGCTAAATTTTAAAAGAATAACAACTTTTGCTTATGATTTTTATGATAACGGAGATAGAATAGCCTTTAGATCCGGTTTTTTCGTCATGTCTGTCTATCCGTCCGTAGGTATATCACAGCCACTTTTTTCCGAAGCTGTGAGAACTGTTCCGTTGAAACTTTGTAAGTAGATGTATTCTGTGAATCTCATTAGATTTTCACACAAAAAAGACAAATTTTGGGGATACCTACTACATACTCAGAACTAAAACTCATTTTTTTCCTTTAAACTCATAAATGCGGGATATATGTATAGATAGGTATTCGAAAATGATGAAAAATGAAAAACTTGTACATTTGTTCTTTGATAAATTTTTCAACAAACAAATTAATTTAAGGGTAGGTATATGTGTAAATAAATAAATAAATATCCCTGGACAAGTTACACAAATTGAATCTAACCCCAAAGTAAGCAATTTATATGCTTGTGTTATGGATGTTAGTCAACGATACTATTAAACAGAAATACTTAAATAGACACCAGAATACATTTAATAATCACCCAGACCCGGGAATGCAGACATTTAAATGTTCAACATAAAAATGCCTGCCCCCGTCTGGAATCGAACCCGAGCCTCGCGGTTCGTCGATTCATTTAGGCGAGTACTCTAGCCACTCGACCAACGAAGCGGTCAAAAAGGTGTTACGAAAATGCGGGTAGTCTGATAAATTATCTAAAACCCGCCAAATGACACGTACCTACCTTTTGTTTTTTAAATAAAAAAGTGTTTCTTATGTACATTTTTGTATAAAATGTATTAAAAATATTGAAAAAAAAACTTATACTGAAAAGGAAGCACGCTTTTCAGTTCAATTTGTTTTATGTGGAGATCCATTGAAATAACTAAATTAATTTACCTACCTTATCCTATAACAATGGTAGGAGTTTGATTACGATTGGGGGTTGGAAGATGACATCATGCAGCTAGGGAGAACACAATATCTAGTGCTTTGCCTACGGGACCCCAATAAACCGTGTTCAGGATATGGGAGAGCTCGTCGTCAACGTCAAGAAGACAAGGAACAGGTTAGTAGTTTTTGTATATTCTACTTGGGTTTTGGGTCCAGCAGTTTCCCTAATTATAGCTGTCTCGAGTCCCGGGATTTTCGGGTTGAATTAATAAAAAAATGTGACAAACCTTCGAATGAATTCTGCAAACGGTACGCGACATGAAAATCCAAATTGGCGAGCTTTCGCAGTTTCCAACACGGCTAGGGCTCGCAACTGCTGTCTGACCACTTCAGTCTGAAATCCTCGGGGGCTGTCATTTAAGTCGGTCCTGATACATCTAACGTAGTGAGTGCCTCCACTGCCAGGTCCTATAGAAAGCTGTTTGAGTATGTGCAATGAACAAGCTCTATAAATAGCCGCTGCTGTTCGCATTCCTCGTACTTGTGAGTATTGACCTTTAGAATTGGCATTGTTTTTCTGAAAATAGACAAAAGGTATCATTTTTTACATTCGATCAATCACCTTGTTTCTTGAGAAATTATAGCGACTAATGCCACTGTTACTCGTGTGTTTTAGTTTTGGTTCCCAATAAGGGCAGAAATTTCTATGGTGAAGATGTTTTTCTGTCCCGTGATTACTGAGTTTCTGGGTCTGCGTGCGTATTTAATATTATAATATTGAATTTATAAATGTATAATAAGTAAGATCCATAAAACAAGAATATATTGGCGGAATATATTGATCGCCTCTGTGGTCTAGCGGTTCAGTTGTTGGACTTGATTGCATGAGGTCCCGGGTTCAAATCCCGGGTCGGGCAACAAAAAGAAAATTGGGTTTTTTCAATTTTCTAATAAAAAAAATGTTGCTCGGGATAGGATATGTGCCCGGTTGGCGATAGGCTTGCCACCTATCACATTGTGGGACTTAGTGTCTTCGGCTAGTCTTGGGTGCCGCGGTTGTGCCTCTGCCTACCTCTTCGTGGATATGGGCGTGAAGATACTTTATATTGGCGGAATATAGGTCGCCTAGTTGTACCCTACTTCTTTTGCGGCTGTACATAATAAATGCTAACCCGATTTAAATGATTAAATCGACATAAATCATAATAGACAGACAAACTTTTGCATTTATGACATTAAGGCTAAATTTTTTTTTCATATTCAGAAAAACAGTTTAAGATGACACGTACATTCAAAAATACCACCGCCTTACCTATTCCTGCAGCCATAATGTTAGCGCTTGTCGTTGATGTGTTCCGGTTCGGAGGGTAAGGTAGCCGGTAAACTTACTTTTAGTCGAGGCCTAACATCTCGGCCTAAGGTTGGCAACGCACCACTACCACCTTCTGTGTCATCAGGAAATCCGTCTGCTTGTTTGCCTTCCAATATCATAAAAAATGTTTCTCTACATTCCGGATTTCAAGTAATTTGGTGTATTTATACTGACTAGTAACGATCGGTAGTTTTGGTTTGAATCGTGGACGGTACACAGATAGACCGACACAAACGCTAAAAAGAATTTCTGCTACCTATTTATAGTTGCCTGCACCAAATTTTTTTAATTTCTTTAAATTAACTCTTTTACAGCTTTTTATGTATTGTTTATATCAGAGATAAGCCAAGTCCCGGACCTGGACCAACACGAAGAAATGCTGCTGGGATTGGTACATATTGTTGCTTATAGTGCTTTGAAAGTATTGTACGAGGATCAGATATTTTGACTACTTACTGCTTTATCTATTTCTGCAAAGAAAGCGTAAATGTTTGCTACTTC
Organism: Calephelis nemesis; assembly: GCA_002245505.1. Lineage (NCBI taxonomy): Eukaryota > Metazoa > Arthropoda > Insecta > Lepidoptera > Riodinidae > Calephelis > Calephelis nemesis. Next base: position 40,892 of record NJDD01001463.1, on the reverse strand, counting down.
CGTGTTTTCATTGTGAGATAAAATAGCACACAAGCACACGAATCTACTGATGTTAGGAGATAGTAGATAACCGTGGTCTAACACTATTCCATGTTGTAGGTCTGGCACTGCTTTTAGCGAAATGTTAGGTCAATTGTGAAAGTCTACTGGCCACTACCATACCCGGACAAGTTGCAATAGTCTTTTTGGTAATGCCCCATTCAACCTTTGCTCACCCCTTACGATCTGTCTTGTAGAAAGGTAGATGGCCTGTTCAGGAGGAGGGACCAACACGAGGTTATGGTTACAGCTAAACGGTAGGATAGGAAAAAAATTTACTCAAAAATTTTAAGAATGCACCACCACCACCTGGGGTGTGTAATTAACCTTGCGTATTTCTGACCGTCAGAAAATACGTCCAGTGCTTGCCAGTACACAGTTGTATATACCCGATCGGCATCTTGCTCACTAAAAAACTTATGTAGGCTCCAAAGGTCGTTAAACAATTTTCGTTTTACAATTTATGGCAACTTACCCGTGCTTTTAAATTTTCAATTTCTTTCTGTGATTTAGTTCTGCCATCTGCCATTGAAGAAGGGTCATTAGTGGTGGCAATGAGATTACCAGTTTTAGTTAATTTATTTCTAAATAGTTCTTGCACTATAAGATTGTTTGAAGCTCGCATTGTTTCAATCATTTCTGGAGGCAAAAAGTCCTTGTTTTTGTCAGCCATTTCTCTTACATCGTAATTTACTTTCCCAGTATAATGTGCGACACTGAATTCATGGCTGCCAGAAAGTTTAACGTATGGTCCTTTAACCTTAGTTTTTATGGTATCTGGAATTAAGTATAATAATTGTTTTCTATTCATTGTATTTTTTCTAAAACTTTGTTGTAGATATTCATTAACACTTACTCATTATGAATTCTGGTCCACTTCCTTGACGACTAGCTTGATCTAATATGTAAAACACACCTAATGGCTTTTTCATTAACTGATCTACAGATTTATTATTATCATAGAAATGTAACGCTGCCGCTGCCACACCTTCTTCAGCCGCTTCTTGCATTTCCCAAGCAAACATTCTTTGGTTGTATAAAAATTGTATCTGTTCATTAGTAGTGTTTACAATAAGTTGTTCTAAACGATTTCTGTGATAGCATTCAAACCCAAACATGTCTAGAACACTAACAGAGTATTTATCGCCACTGAAAATATAGTCAGTTTATTAGTATTGCATAAAAATAATATTAAATAAACATTCAACAATTACTAGCAACATTACTTACAAAACTGATCTCATAAACGCAAGTTTAGAGTTAATTAAATTGATCATCCAATCAATCAATCTTTTATACAATGCACTCGCTAAAGTATCTCTTGCATCTCTTGCTTCATCTGTAGAGTGTTTGCGTTTAACTGCTGTGCCATTTTCTATTAAGCAATAATTAAGGAGTGCCCACAAGAATTTTGTTTCATCGAGAGCTAATAATTTTGCAACTTTTTTCGCTTCCTCGACATTTTCTATCTCTGCTGATCCATTCTTACCGTCACTAAATTTAACGTTCCCAAGCACCAATATTGCTCCTAACACTGTTTCAAAAAAATTTATGTCCTCTTCCTCCCAGTCTAAAAGTTTTAGGTTGTCTATAAAATCGTCGTAAGATTTTACGTTTTCTTCTGGTTTATCTCGAACACTTTTAATGCAACGACGTGGATCGTCTAAAATTCTTAAATATCGATGCTTTCTATTTTCTTCTAAATAGAAATTGTTTAGCCTTCCTTTTGCTTCACAAGAATCATAGAAGAAATAAAATATGTTAAAATTGGCATGTGTCCTGGAAAATTAAGGAATCATTTATAAAATGTAGTCTCGTAAATGAATTAATATTTAAGAACAGATATTACATGTCAGTTGAGGATACCCTCCACTTTTCTAGTTGATATAACCAATACAAAGCTCCACTCAGTTTACCAGAAGTACCATAGGTTACTTGAATTTGAAAAACTCCTCTTGTAGAGTGGGTATTGACTGGTGTAGCCGCACACACACAATCTAAAATTACTTTTGCACCTTTTTGTACTTTTTCAGCTACATTATTTTTCATTGCTCCTAAATGTGTAAGATGCGAAAGTGCATGCATCATGTTAATTGTTTTTCCAGATTTACTCTCTCCTGAAAATACTATATGTTGTGGTTCATTGTGATGTAGTGCGTCCTGATATGCGCTATCAGCAACTGCGAATATGTGCGGTTCGTTGTCTGATCTAGATTTACATTCATACTTTTTGTGATACTGAAAAAGGAGTTAGTAAATATCATAAATAAAAAAAACATTTGGATGTTAAAATGTTTAATAACTGGAATAGTCGCGCAATGTATTATATTCAAAATCAATAACGTAATTTAAAAAAAAGTCTTAAAAAAGTTACATCATTTTAAGCAGTAGGTTAGTAGGTTAGGTAGTAGTGCAATTAAATATTTTGTTACCTTATTACTTAACGAAAAATAAAAACAACTAGATGTTAACAAATTTGCTGCAATGTTAAAATTTGTATACTTACATCCTCGTTATAAATATCAACATCCATATTAGGATTTAGAATTAAAAGTACGTCTCCAATAAATGAAGTGTATGAACCTTTTTGGCATTTTACTTGTAATTCAAAGAGTATATTATCTTCTGTTAACTGATCCAATGCAGCAAGATCTTCAACTTGCATTGTTTCTTGCTCTCTACCACCTTCTGTTGTCAAAAGTCCGTTTTTTAATATTCTTTCAGGAGCTTTAGGAGGGGCTTCTTTATTTAAAAGGTCGAGGCCAAGCTTCTTAATTTCAGTAGATAACTGTAATGTGTAATAGATTTACGAAGTAAGCCACGACAGATATGTGGATTATACTGCCATAGGCAGAAAAGAGATTTTGTTTTTGTAAGCTTTGTCTATTTTTTCAGATTAGATATTGATTTTATAGGTGCAGTCTTCTGTACAATATTTTGTAAGTGAATAAAATTAAATAATACTAGCTAAATATCGCCTGATAAAGATTGAGGATTTGAGGGCTACTCTTGGTACTCCAAACTATGCTCTATTTGACAGTTTGTAAATTCAATTTGTACGTTAAATATTTCATTTGTTTGTTCGTTAGTTTATGTTAGTTATTTATACTTACGTGAAAATCATTTTCAGGAACGGACTGAATGAACGGATGTTCTTCTAATTCCATCATAAATGGCCTGTACTCCGGATTTTTCGAAAGACATCTGAAACATATTTTATACGTTATGCGTTATTTTGGTATACTAAATTGTGACTAGTTGTTATTATTAAATACTTTTACAACGAAAGAACCAGCTCTGCTAGTGCCAACTTGTCGAATATAAATATTTTTAACGAAGTTCTGCATCGTCTGCATACGACCTGTATATACAACCGTCTTACTTACCATAAAGTTAAAAAGAGCCTTAATCTTAGGTAAACAACCATTAAGTTATAGACACATATGTTTCCTATCCTAAGGGAAACCATGTGCTTGTTTTTTCATCAGCGAACAATTACACGGCTCTCTAAACGGTAAGAGACATTAATGGTCAAGAGTATATATAATATATGTTATAGATGCGTCGCTAAGGTGGGGGCTGGACTGCTAGTGATATTGTGGAATTCTGTAGACTATCTTAGACTCCGGACCGGAAAATAATATTGTCATTATAGTGGTAGGAATAGGTAAGGCGGTGGATCCGTGCAGGGCAAGCTATTGCACGGCAATCTACCATCATTGTTGGTAATGATGACCCATAAAACTATGCTTGTCTTTTACAAGCTCCCAGTCAGAGAGGCAAATGGTTTATACTACTCAGAGTAATGTGGGAATAAAAAAAACCTACCATTATATACTATCTTCTATAATAATGTTTCTTTTAAACTTACTCAGAAATAAAGTCATTAAGATCGTTAGATGACATAGAAGGTTTTGCTACACTCGGCGGTGGATTCCTCTGTATTTGAAAGGAAGCTCTCGTTGGATGCATATCTTCAAATGGTGCTTTCCCATCCACCATCTCAATAGTAGAAATACCTAGAGCCCAAACGTCGCATCTGTTCCCATAGCCTTCTTCACCAAACGTGATCATTTCTGGTGACATCCAACTTGGTGAACCTATGCTTACCCTAGATTTTCCATCATTTTCATTCAGAATGCACGATATACCAAAATCTGTTAATTTGATTTCACCTTCTTTCGTTATAAGGATATTACTACATCGTATATTTCTATGAATTATATTATTTTCGTGCAAATAAACGACGCCCTGAAAAAAATGGAAGTACAAGTAGTTGTTTAATAAAGTAAGTTGAAATTACTTATTATCCGTGCGGCCATTGTGTAATTCTTTCTTTTGTGACTTCCGACGTAGAAAAGAGTTATAAATTTTAAGTGCTTTGTGTGTGTGTCTGTCTGTATATGTTTGTCTATGGCATCAGACAAGATAAATTCTCTTTTCTAAAGGCAGGTCAAGACTTGGAGGTGGTCCTATGACATATACTCAGTCTAGTGTAACTCACAAACAACTTCTTGGAACTTGATAAAACTTACAAGGAACCTCGAATTAATGACATTATTTTTCAAAAAAGACCATACAAATCTGTTCGTTATTGGTCGAGTAATAGCGCAACAAATAAACGAGAAAAGCATACATTCAAATTTATAACCTTCTTCTATATTTAAAGTTGGTTAAAATTTATATGAACACATGAAAAACAATAAAAAGGCTTTTCGAGAAGTTTACTTAACGAGGAATTCGCTATAAGACCCATTAAACACATCTTTGACAAGTAATGACGGAGCGGCCGCCCAAATGAATGGTCCGATGAGACATTGCGATAGCGTCAGTAGTCTGTGCTGTCACTGTCAATCGCACCAGTACACGCCCTCTATCAACAGCTATTTGCATACGCCTCGGAGACGTGGCAACTTGTCGTTATCAGCCGCTAATAATTTTTATTGCATTTGAACTGACTAGAATTTGTAAAAAGCCTAGGAATATGAGGATATGTTTTGTTTGTTGTAAGTTTTTATCGCTTTTTTACTGGAATTGGAATTTTAAAAAGCGAGTAAAAATGTATAGGTATTCGCTTTTTAAATTAATTTAATAAAAGATGTTAATTAAAAGCTTACGACAACTGATGGCGGGGCGCCTAAATGTCCACTGAGGCATAATAGTGTGTCATGACGTCACATTTTATAGATATTTATTTACAAAGGTACCTAAGTATCACAGATGACAGATGTTACACATCTCTGTTCTTTAGCGATAAAGCAGTCGCTAATCCCGAGGGTTAAAAAAGGATCGGAATCAGAAAAGCAAAAATAAGAAGAAAAAAACAGTCTGATTTTACATCTGAGGTACAAAGTATTACAAATTACAATTAGGTACGAACTGCAATGCGAGCTTGACGCGGATTTTCGTTTTTACATATTTTTGTTTTAATACGTGTTTGATAGTTATTTAAATATAGATGTCACTGGGCAGATTATTGTAGTACGCATACACTGATCCATGAAAGAATAACTTATTTTATTTATTATAGACGAGTTTTGAATTGTCAGATTATTTTTATTTCTCGCATTGAAATAGAAACGATCACATTTTTCAGCATACAAAACAAAAACTAAATGTGCAAAAAAATCTTAAAGGCTTTGAGTGTTAGTCATTAACGGGTTTGATAAAGTAGGTAATTGTAAATTTACTAACGCAACACATTTGATATTTTGGCCTGAACTATTTTACTCATTATTTATTTATAGGTTAATTTAACTTAACAATTAATCATTGTTTATTTTGGAGTTTACTCCTTAAGAAACGATTTGAGTTATAAGGCCCGGTACGGAAATTTTATGAGGAGTAAAATCAAGTGTAATACGAAAATTTGAGGCGTTACGTAGAAAAAGACAAACATATATATCTGTAGGATAGAACGTGTAAAAGAATGAGATGGAATACATCACACAGCGTATCTCATTTTCGGGATCTCCACCTGCGCGATACTTCGTAGTCTCCGTGCAGGAGGAGTCGCTATACCTATCAAAATACTGACTATTTTGATCACACTTCTAATGTCTGCGATGATACTAATTTAAGAAGAATTAACGTAACTAAATCTGCTGTAGGAGCCATGTGTGCTGCAAGATACATTTCGTAAGGAGTAAACTGCAATCGTGCGTCGTAGCTGACACACACATACACTTTTTTTAACTTAACAATTAATCATGTTTAGTTAGAATTACTGTCGGAACTTTAGAACCATGTGTATGCTGGTTAATCATTTGATTTAAAAGGAACTATAAATTTTAAGGAAATGCAAATAACACGAAACGTATAAATCAAACGATCATTTACTTAAAAAAATAAAAAGTTGTCTTCCTCCCGCATCCCAGAGGTACCTACTATCTACCATCAATTAGGAAAAGCGTTTTCCGAAAGCGGCTTCTTAGTCCTATGATGCGATGAGCGTCAAACCTATCACCACCTAACCCTAGAAAAAGTTTTTCTTGAAAAATACAATTTGAGCTGCCTGACCAGAAAATCTGATACGAGACCTCGTGCAGCCAACGCCTTCACATGATTACTAGACCACAAAGGTGATTTTCAAATTTTCTCATAAAGTCAGATTAGTAAAAAAAAACAGTAGCAGTCGTGGGACTGCCGATAGAAGTAAAAACGGAACTACTAAGTTGAGAGTAGTTAAAACTATATGCAAAAATTATATGAATTTTTTTTATGTTTTATTTATTAGTAACATATGATGGGTTACACAAATCATGAACAAAATATAAATACAAAGTGGTTGAAAAAATAAAAAAAATATCTTCACGCCCATATCCCCGAAGAGGTAGGCAGAGGCACAACCAAGGCACCCACGACTAGCCGAAGACACTAAGTCCCACAATGTGATAGGTGGCAAGCCTATCGCCAACCGGGCACATTTCCAATCCCGACCAACATTTTGTAATTAGAAAAATCAAATTTTCTTTTTGTTGGCCGACCCGGGATTCGAACCCGGGACCTCATGCAGTCAAGTCCAACACCCGGACCGCTAGATCACGGAGGCGATAAAATAAATTGAAAAGATAATTCATATACAATTACCTTAATTATACATAGTATTTATATTTGCACGAATTTCAATGAATTCAAGTTTGAACATTATTTTCATTAGCATGTCGGTGACGCGAACCGAGTTTTTTACCCTCTACCAAAATGCTCTTCACTTCAAAAATCTGACGCTGGACAAAAAGAAATGACGCAGCGGCCGCCCAAAAGAATGGTCCGATGAGACATTAGCGATAGTGTCAATGTCAATCACACCAGCACGCGCCCCCTTAATGGTAGCCATTTGCATACGTCGCGGAGACGTGGCAACTCGTCCCCACTTTCAGTCGTCGATATTTTATTCGCTAATTATGTTGAATCTGTTATACTAGCCATTGGCCGTAGCTTTGCCCATATCTTTAAATAATGTTGCTTGTTCACAAGATATCTGATAGATTGACTGATAAAAAAACCTTTGTTTTTCAGCTGTGAAGTAACTGCAGCCACATTTTTTCGCGAACATTTAGGATGTTGACTAAAAATGTCCAATTTTTCCCCTCATTTAACTATTAATTAATACTACAGGAAGATTGATAAGCATTAAATTATTTATAGAAATAATGTTAGTTGTTCACTAGTAATCTGAAAGATTATAAAAGAACCTATGTTTTTCGGCTGTTAGTAGCTGCGTATAATTGTTTTTCGCGAACCTTTCAGATGTTGATGTGTGATGGTAATTAAAAATGTCCAATTTCTTTTTCTCGTTTTGCTATTAATTAATACCACAGGTTTTTACCACAGATTGATTAGCATTAGGTAAAATCTACACGTACCTTGTACAAAACCTTCATAAAGCCTTGTGTTTTATAGATAGTGGATCTTACTACATGCACACATACATATCCTTACCCCAAGTTCTTAGCAGGGTGGATAGGTATCAAGTGCCAAGTGTAACGATTCCCGCAAACCCTCCTTGTTTGATCCACATTTATTACTCTTTTCATATAAATTCACCGGTTTCAGAGACTTTGACGCCGTTCTCGGAGTAATCTAGCGATTTAATCATGGAACGTCACCCTGGGTCCGGGTACCTACACCTATCCACATCGTATTGTAACATCTGCTTTCTCAATCTTTCAATCCCCATTCTTTTCACAACCACCAACCAACGAAGCATGCTCTTTCACATTTTACATGCACACTTTCTTTCAATACCATGTTCTTTCTCTGATCTCATTGTTGCGAATGTGATCGACGAGCGTAATTCCACAGATTTACCGTAGCGCACTCTTTGCTAAGCCATTTATACTTTTATTAACATATTCAAGGCTCGTTTTCCTATAGTAACGTCGGGATAACAGAATCATGAGAAGCGCATTCTCCTTGTTGGTCCGGGCACCTTTGCAGAAGAGACCATCTGCCTTCCTTCCCGACAGCTCGTGAAAGGCGAGCATAGGTTTACCGTCACTAGCACCGTGACATCTGACTAGGTGGTAGAGTTTCGCAGCGACTCACCCGGATTGGTACCATCGCCTTACATATTCCTGCCGCCATAGCGTCAAGACGTATTCCGGTTCGGAGGGTCAGGTAGCCGGTAAACTTACTTTTGCTTGAGGAGTACCACCTTTGATGTCTCTAGGCAGCGGGAATTTCTTACCATCAGGAAATATGTCTGCTTGTTTGACTTCTAATATCTTAAAAAAAGCGATTCTAGCATTCTGCACAACCTCACTTTGAAGTAACTTACCCAGCCTTCAATTCACAGGATTCCCTGCATACGTTCTCCTTTCTACGTCCGCGGTGGACCGTCCATCTCTAATAGACCCGTTGCTAAGAATACTATACTTATACTATCAAGCAAGTTGATATGTCATAGAAAATATCATATAGATATTAGAAATTAAAACTTGTCTACAAGTACTGACTGTAATAACTAAAACTGCAAAAGTCTCTATCGACTACACAAATAAATTCAAAACATGAACTGTCTTATTAATAAATATAATATTAAATACCCCAAAGTATAAGTAGACATTTTTCTCTGTAAATTAACTGTAAAGTAATATAATGGCAACTAAAAGCTTGAAGAACTTTAACCTATGTTAATAATAAGATAAGAAGAGACAAAGCTTATTACAGACTTTCATGCAGCTTAATAACATATGTCTTAAACTAATCTTGTAATAAAAAATCTTATTTCTTGTAGACCTTACAGTATTAATTGCTTTTAAAGATATAATATCAGTGGATACATGCAATAAGTACCCTTAGTCCAGAACGAACTTGGTATTGTCAGGCAAGTGGCTTGCATAAAGATAATGCGCATTTAAACATTTCTAATTCCATCGGAGCATAACATATCCTCACGTGTTTGGAAAATAAAGCTTTAAAGCGATGGTTCTAAAGGAGATTATGTATCGATAGTCTTGATATTGAAGGATCACTGATTTATATTTCATAGAAACGGCATATTTTAAAAACCAACTTGAATTATTTTATGAATCAGTTTTTTGAACAGTGCACCCGATAAGCACAAAACTATTGTGTAAATATGAGTAAATCACATCATATAGTGGTAATAGCATACAGTGCACTTAATAAGCACAAAACACCCACTATCAACCACAACCAAAACCAAAAGCAACCAATCACATAGAGGTGATAACATACAAGAGGCAAGTAGCACTGACGTAAAAATAAGTGTGTTAAAAATATACTCAAACTCATACGTTCGTATTTTTTTAGTTCAACCTGTCGGTAAAATAAAATCGTTTATTTCTTGTTTGTATTATTTATTTGTGACTTTACTACAGGTTGGCAAAAGTTTCCCTGTGTTGGTCCGGGCTCTTTTGTAGAATAGACCATCTGCCTTCCTGTGCCAGGCAGCTCGTAAAAGGCGAGCATAGGCTTGCCGTCACTAACACCGTGACATCTGACTA
>NJDD01001463.1:5721-18839 GCA_002245505.1 Calephelis nemesis | reverse complement strand
ATACCTAGTTTTATATACCTATTTTTTATACAAGAGGAACCAAACGGGCAAGTAGATCACCACCGCTCACGGGTATTTTTGACATCACAACGTCTTATAATTCAATGTAGCAGGCTGCACGCACCAAAATCATGACTCATGCGGCGTTACCTCGCTCTGAGGCGTGCCATTTAAGGCATGAAGTGCAAGCGAGAACGAGCGACAGAGTGGCACAATTAGACTCCGTTCTCATGACGTTGCCACGTTCAACTATCGTCAGTAAACCGACTTTACAGACAAACGCTTTTTATGATATTGAAAGGCAAACAAGTAAACGGATTTTCTGATGGTGAGAAATTTACGCCACCTAGAGACACCAAAAGGTGATAATGGTGCGTTACCAACCTGAGGCCGGAATTTTAGGTTTCTAGCAAAAGTAAGTTTATCGGCTACCTATCCTTTGAACCAGAACACGTCAACGGTAAGCGCAGACGTTAGGGCGACAGGAATGCGGTGGTACCAATCCAATCCAAAAAATCTATACTAATCGCTGCGAAACTCTACCACCAAGTAAGATGTCACAGTTTTAGTGACATTAAGCCTATGCTCGCCTTTTATGAGATATCTGGCAAGAAGGCGGATGGTCCATTCTGCAAAAGAGTCCGGACCAACACAGGATCTTCAATATTAAGACTGTCACAGATGCGGTTTTGACTGTTAAGGAATGAATACGCTCTTTTCTTGAAGGTTCCTAAGTCATATCTGTTTGGAAATATTGTTATGGTGTACTGGGGATTCTTGGGTTTGCTCGAGTGATTCTCATTAGGTGACATTGAATTCTTTCCATTCTTGGCACTTGGTGACACTCCGTTTTATATTATCTGTATATGTATATACAAATCAGTGCCACTTTTCGTTGTGAGTTTTATAACTCAAGAACAGGCTCACCAATCCAAATCAAATGTTTAGGCTTTGTTCGGACATTTTAGTACATGGTTTATGTGAAGTTTGTATAACACAAGTTGAGCAGTTCTTCATTTATCACATTTTTTGTAACAAATGAATTCATTAAATGGCGGATCATTTTGTTAATGGGTATTTTTCAGTCAAATTGAAACTTTTTCCAGATTTTCAGTATTTTTTTTTCATTCTAATTTTACCTTTTATTTCGTTTGTTGTGTTGTGACATTCATGCGGTCATAGATGTACCGGACCGCTAGTTTTATATATGAAAAAGTCACTGGCACTGTTTCACTTAATATGTATACTAACGAACTTCGTTACACCTGTACAGTTTGTATGAGAAAATAAAAATGTAATTTTTCTTAGTTTATTAGAATAAAAAGTATCCTATGTGCGTCTCCTGGTTTAAAGCTACCTCCTCATCAAATTTCAGCAAAATCGCTTCAGCCATTTTTGAGTTATATATATTGTTACAAACACGATATCACGATGGTATCAGCTATGATAAACATTGTCATGATTCTATAGGCGAAACCGGATGATTATTTTAAACTAATATAATGGATGAATTGGAAAGATTATAAACCATAATACTACAGTGTTGGCAATGCTGCCGAGTGAAGCGAAGCTTACCTGATACTCGAATCAAACTGGAACTCAAAAGCGGCAATCGCTGATGATATACCCACACAAGTTAGGTACGACTTTAAGGTGGTGGATACAAATCCAGGCGAGATGATGCAAAATTTTTCATCACAGATCCTACCTACCTACCTACTGTTACCTACTGTTACCTACCTACTGTTTCATCACAGATTCTAAATCTTAGGGTTGGCTGGAAGAAATCTGTAGACCTAGAGATAAGCCCACCTTTTGTGCATTTCTGTTTATCACTGTCCATATTTTAAGTCATAAATTGTGTACAATAAGGGCCACTTGCACGTTCCTGGTTTAAACCTTTAACATTGAGTTAACGTCTAACTCGGGTTAAATCACCTTATATTTGACAGTTTAACTCAGTGTCAAATGTAACCCGGGAATGTGCAAGTGGCCCTAAAGAATTAAATAAATAAACTTTTATACCTGGCCTTGGTCACGATACAAGTGACGAAACCCGACGCAGATGCTTGGTAGAAAGTAGTTGACCTGACCCTAGTGTACCTACTAGTATCTACTAATGTACCTGAAGAGGAGGCAAAAGTAAAATCTGGGCACCTACGGTTATCCTAAGACAAATTAGTCCCACCATGTGATAGGTGGTTTTTAATACAAATTTGTATTAACACATTCTTGAGTTGATGTTTTTTATACAAGAGGAGGTAAACGAGCCTGGTCACCTGTTGGAAAGTGATCACCGCCGCTCACGGGCATCCGCAACACCAGGAGTATCACAAATGCGTTGCCGACCTTTAAGGAATGATACGCTCTTTTCTTGAAGGTCCCTAAGTCATAATTGTTTGGGAATACCACCCTAGGTAACTGATTCCACGATGGTGTTGTGCGAGGTAAACTCGAGACCGGAACATCGGACCACTAGACCACAGAGATGATAAATATATTCTTCAACTAGCTGCGCCCCGCGGTTTCACCCGCGTAAGTCCCAATCCCGCGGGAACTCCGGGATAAAAAGTAGCCTATATGTTATTCTGGATCTTCAGCTACCTACATACCAAATTTCATCGTAATCGGCTTTGTAGTTTTTGCGTGAAAGAGTAACAAACATCCATACATACAAACTTTCGCATTTATAATATTAATAGGATAGACAGATAAGCTTAGATAGACCAACTGTGTTCTACGTTCAGGTTAATTTGATTTGTGATGTTTCAATGTATTGATATCATAGGACTTAAGTAAAAATCTTCACGCCAAATTCCATGCGTTATAGGCAGAGAGTACTGATTGCCATGTATGGTGATTCCTAGAGATCTGCCTGGCATTCTCCACATTAATAACTCTTTTCATACAAACACGCCGGTTTCGCGGACTTTTGACACTACCCTTAGATTTGGTCTCGGAACGTCACTCTGATTCTCCCCGTTAACCTACAACTCGTACAACTACATTCATCCAAATTCGGTTTTCATGTGTTGGCGTTTACTACATGAGGCCATGGATACTACTCCTGGGATGGACAACTCAAAATGTGTTTTATCAATTTCTAATAGCGGATCTAATAACGACCAGGATCTGGTAAGTTACGGCAATAAGTGTCTCACCTAACACTTGTATCTTTCATATTTTAAATGAATAAACACTTGTGCTGTTTTACGTATCACTTACAATTTATAATTTTATAAATAGCCTTATCTATAATAAATTATTAGTGATACGTAAAACAGTACAAATGTTTCTTCATTTAAAAATATGAATATTTGGAAGTTTTACAAACCGCCGACGATGGAAAATATCAAATACTTGTATCTATCTTTAGCTAAGTTTTGTTGCCATGGTTGTTCCTCTGCTTACGTATTTGGGGATACGGACGTGAAGATTACTTTTACTTTTGATTCAAACGTTCTTGCCAAATCTTTAAATTCATTCATAAGTAACACAACAGTTTACCCATTCAATATTTCTTTTTATTTCTATCATTCATGGAGAACCTAAAGCTTCTGACAGGTGAATGAACAAGTTCCGTCATCTCGAAAGCAATCCGTCATACATAATTCCAGTAAGTTGATGTCAAGCGGAACGCTAATACAAACATCCATAGCTATTTTTTTCATTACTGTTACAATTTTTTTTATTTGGTTGAATGAATGTTTGTTGTTCTGAAATATTTTTAGATTCCTGAAAAACTCACTATTAGCCTGATAATATTGAGTATCCTGATCATGTTATTAATTTTATATTATTTGATATTTTTTATATTACGGTTATAGCCAAGATACCATCGATTTTATATAAAGTTAGTTATAGTGTTGGCAGCGTAAGGAGTATGACGTAAAGACTAATAAATAATTATTTATTATTATTATTACACAAAATAACTTATTATTATATTAAAAATAATAAGTTATTTTGTTTTAATTTGAATCCTGGAGTTAAGACTTTTACTTCAGCTTTATCATGTTAATTTATCTTCTATATAAAATTCTCGTGTCACCTTGACCGTGTTGACTTGACCGATTCTCATGAAATTTTGTGAGCATATGAAGTAGGTCTGAGAATCGGCCAACATCTATTTTTCATATCCCTAAGTGATAAGGGTGACTCATCCCAATTTTTTTACTAAAATCACTTAAAAATAGCAGAACAATGTCTGCCAGGTCAGCTAGTATATTATAATAATTAATTCAATATTAAAATATATTTTCAATTATTAAACCTGAAACATTTTTAAGTGGCGAGGAGAGATATTAATGTATATAAATATTATAGTTTCTGATTTTAAATATTGACATTGCTATCTTATGTTTAACAATATTAGGAATCCGAAACTTAGAAAACCGAAAATTAAACAAATTGAATCTTACCCCAAAGTAAACAGGTTTCGTTCTTGCGTTATGTGTAGTCAAGCATGCTAAGTAATGCATAGAAAAAAGGTAAATTGAAATACTTGAAAAGATAGCAAAATAAATTTAACCGAGAACTAGACATACAGATACCTGTATACCTGTACTAGATACCTAGATGTTCATCATGCAAATGCCTAGCCCCATCGGTAAACGAACTCGAGTCTCACGGTTAGTCAGTAGTTAGGAGTGTACCAAGCCGAAAAGGCAATGATGTCAAAACGGCAGTACCAATTTAATTAAAATTTAACAAGGAAACAGAAGAGGTAGACTTTGCATGGAAGAGCTAGGATATTTTCAAAACGAGCCAAGCCAGGCATTAGCTAGTAAGCTTAAGTATAGTTAGCCCCGTGTTGGTTCGGGCTCCTTTGCAGAATAGTCCATCTGCCTTCCTATGCCAGGCAGCTCGTAAAAGGTAAGCATAGGCTTACCCTAACACCGTGACATCTGAGTAGGTTGTAGAGTCTCATCTGTACCCGAACCCGGAGAGACTCGCCCGGATTGGTACCACCGCCTTACCTATTCTTGCCGCCGTGTTCTGGTCCGGAACACGGCGGCAAGAATAGGAATTTACTTTTCCTAGAGGTCTAGCATCCCGGCCTCAAATTAGCAACGCACCATGACCACTTTTGGTGTCTCTAGAGTCTAGGCGGTGTGAATTTCTTACCATCAGGAAATCCGTTTGCTTGTTTTCCTTCCAATATCATAAAAAAACTCGTATAAATATAAATAGGTGGTCTTCACCTTCAAGTCCGATTTGTATCAAACTCATACAAAAAACGTGTCAGTTAGTAACAAAGGGATATTGAAGGGCTGATGAACCAGATCAAATCGAATAACAGGATAATTGGCAGAGGGCTATTGAGACGTCTCGGCTTGAGCAGGGTACTTCAAATTCTTTGACATCGATTCAATGTAAACGTTGATTTTACAAAATAGTTCCGAGTTTTGCAAAAAAACTACGTTACAGCCTTATTGTAATATAGTTTACAACAAGTATAAGAGTTTATTGACTACTAGCTGTTCCCGCGAACTTCGTTCCACCCATTCAGTTTGTATGGGAAAAATTAAAATGTTGTTTTTCCCAGTTTCCACACAATTGAACAGAATAAAAAGTATCCTATGTCCTTCTCCCGGTTCTAAGCTACCTCCCCACCAATTTGCAGCCTAATCGGTTCAGCCGTTCTTGAGTTATAAATAGTGTAGCTAACACCACTTTCTTTTATATTATAGATTTTCCTCTTTTAAATAAAATTACAAATTGTGCATCTGCAGTGCTTTCTCCGCTGCAGTTATAGGTAGTTGCAGGAATATCAACATTCGATTAAAACTTTTGCAGGTCTAGCAAGCTGTTACTGACTTCATTAATGGTAGTGGTGGTAATTCTGCTGTTCACAAACTAAACTTATTTTAGACGCATGCTATCTTTCGCAAATGAAACAAAAACAAAAGAGATGGAACGTTTTAAACACGTCAGATTAGTCCGAACATGTCAAATTGTGATGTTTTCAATCGACGTTTTCCGAGTAATAGTTTAAACGTCTGTAGAAATGACGTGTACGCTCTAATTTGACAGCACTAAAAGTGTTTTGTCTCTTTCTGTTTCTTTCGTTGAAAGAAGACAGCGATAACTTAAAATTAGTTTAGTGAGTGCGCAACAAAATTACCACCAATGACTAACGTGTAATCTTAATAGATTATTTAACTGTCGGGCGATAAGGTCGTCACAACCCAACGCCAACGATGATGTAATATGTAAGTTACGTCATAGAAAAAGGCCTACTCATAAATCTCGATTTAAGCAAATTTGAAATTGGTATCGGATGTCATTTTAATTACTCTCGGACACAGTGACAATGAATTATTAACATTTAATTAATAATAAACCATATTCTATTTTTTTTTGAATTAATTGTTAATAGTCCGCTAGATTACCTAAAATGAAATATCCGATTCCGATTTCAAATTCCAATTTAAATTTGCATGATATCGAGTTCCAAGAGTAACTGTATCGCCTCTGTGGTCTAGTGGTTCAGTTGTTGGACTTGACTGCATGAGATCCCGGGTTCGAATCCCGGGTCGGACAACAAAAAGAAAATTGGGTTTTTTCCAATTTTCTAATAAAAAAAAATGTTGCTCGGGATAGGATATGTGCCCGGTTGGCGATAAGCTTGCCACCTATCACATTGTGGGACGATACTAAGTCGGCTAGTCGTGGGTGCCCTGGTTGTGCCTCTGCCTACCTCTTCGGGGATATGGGCGTGAAGATACTTATTTAAGAGTAACTCTACAGAACGGGGATAGGATTCCTAATTCGTTGGATAGAGTGCCTATTTATCTAGTAAATGAATTTTAGTCAACAGGATGTAGACTCTCACTGTCAATGATGAGTCAATTCCACTGAGTTTCTAGCCGGATCTTCTCAGTGAGTGGCCACGTTCCGATCCGGTGGTAGTTTTAATATTATAAAGACTTGACACAAGTGCCTCTGTGAATGTGAATAAAAATATACTTATACTTTTCTATTTTAGTCAATGTTTGAAACTGGGGCTTCCGGTTTTAAAGAACAGGGGGACTGGTAAACTCTCTAGTACAAGAGGAATATTACCTTAGCCTCAGGTCGGCAAAGTACGACTATAATTTTGGCTTATATATCATCATTTTGTTCAGGGACGGCGTTTAGGTATGGCGCGGTTGGGCAACCGCCTAGGGCCCCAAGATGTAAAAGGGCGTCAGATCCTGTATGCTATATATTACTTACCTTTTAGTATGGTTTTGAACAGCATGTAAGGGACGCCGTACATATAACGCCCAGGGCGCTGCTATTACTAAAACCGCTACCAATTTTTTGTTGCCCGGGTTGGCCACCTCAAAATGTGTTTTTTCAATTTGCCCTGTTGCTGAGGTTTGCCACCTACCACATTGTAGGGCTAAGTACATTCTGCTAATCGTGCGTGCCCTGGTTATACCTCTACCTTTCCTGGGGTACAAGCGTGAATATACTTACAGTTGTAAGATCTTACTGAAAAATAAATATAAAGGTTTGTCTTCAAATAAAATAAGTATTGTTAAAAATAATACTGATATTTTGATAACATCCCACTTGCACAAACATACAACTATATCACTATGTCTAGTTTACAATACAAAACAGATAAATTAAAATGTATGCTAATTATTTCACAATTTAAGGAGATGGTCCAATTTGCATGAAACTTTATTTAGTTGGATTTGAAGATTCCCGTGGTTGACTAAAACTCGTGAATGGGTGAAATACGATTAAGGTCGAGTTATAAGTTTTTATTTATTTTCTGAATAAAACAAAATAAAACAATGGTATCTGACTAGGTGGTAGAGTTTCGCAGCGATTCATACGGATTGGTACCACCGCCTTACCTAGTCCTGCCGTCATAACGTTATGACGTGTTCCGGTTCGGAGGCTAAGATAGCCTGTAATTTTACTTTTGCGCGAGGCCCAACATCCCGGCCTAGGACATCCCGGATTTTCTGATGGTAAGAAATTCACGCCGCCTAGAGACACCAAAAGGTGGTAATGGTGCATTGCCAACCTGGGGCCAGGGTGTTAGTCCTCAAGCAAAAGTGAGCTTACCAGCTACCTTAGCCTCCGAACCGGAACACGTCAACGGCAAGCACTGACGTTATGGCGACAGGAATAGGTAAGGCTTTGGTACCAATCGGGGCGAGTAATTACGAAACTCTACCATCTAGTAGGATGTCACGGTGTTAGTGACGGTAAGCCTATGCTCGCCTTTTACGAGTGGCCTGGATGGAAGGCAGATGGCCTATTCTGCATAGGAGCCTGGACCAGCCCGGGTGAAATCATGTCGCTAATTCACAAAAATATTAAAAGCTAAGGCTCCTGTCACTGTCTTCTTTTTTGGATATTTTAATATTGTACAACAGTGATATATACTTATGTAGGTATACTGTGTTTTAATATTTTTAGAAATAAAGTAAGTATTTGATTAATTTAAACCTAAACAAATTATTTGTAACAATTAGAGCTGGATTAGTTTTAGTTTTTAGACATTGGTGGTAATTTTGCTGCGCACTCACTAAACTAATTTTAAGTTATCGTTGTCTTCTTCCCATGAGAGCAATAGAAAGAGACAAAACACTTTTAGTACTGTCAAATTAGTCCGTAAAGGTAATTCCTACAGACGTTTAATATATAATGTGGAAATAGTTGATTAAAAACATCATGATTTGACATGTCCGGACTAATCTCACATGTCTAAAGTGTTCCATCTCGTTTGTTTTTCTTTTATTTGAAAAAGACAGCAGGCATCTAAAATAAGTTTAGTTTTTGAACAGCAGAATCACAACCATTATGCTTCTAGACATAAAAACAATATTCAGTAAGTTCACACATCATTTAAGTTCAGACCACTATTTAGCAGATCAGTTTAAATCTTGATACATAGTTAGGTTAGGTACTACAGAAGAGAGCTTTTATCTTTATTTGCCAAGTTTTGATTTAAAGCCACTGCCGTCTGGGGAACATCTCTAGTAACGTGTAGGTGTATTTTAGCGTTATAGGTATAGTAAGTACCTACTACTATTTAAATTATGCGATTCGGCTTTACACTTTTTACTCTTTTCACACTTTACACTTTTATTTTTAAAATGGCTGACCTAATCTTAATGTAAGCGAAATTATTAATTATGTAATAACAACTTTATATATATTGACCGCCTCGTTGGTCGAGTGGCTAGCGTAGGTACTCGTCTAGCTACATCGACCAACCGCGAGGCTCGGGTTCGATTACCGACGGGGGCAAGTATTTGTGTGATGAACATTAATTAGATATCTGCATTTCCGGGTCTGGGTGTTTATTAAATTTATTCTGGTATATATTTAAGTATTTATACGTAATAGTATCGTTGACTAACACCCATAACACAAGCATATAATTTGCTTACTTTGGGGTTAGATTCAATTTGTGTGATTTGTCCAGGGGTATTTATTTATATATTTATATAGATTTTAAAATACATTCGGATTTCCGAAGCTTGACGAATATAGCCGAAGCGCAAAATTTAAACGGCACTAGGTACTATACGTATATTTAGTAAATAAGATAAATCTTTATGCAAATTAAACCCCTCCTTGTTAAGTTTAAGTACATAGTAATATCTACTATAATTTAAGGCTACTATACAAAATTTGTTCTTTTATTTATTCGTCCTTTTTTATTTCAAAATATATCGAAATGCAGTTTATAGCAATATCAATATCCCAGAATGACTGCAGTATTAAAATAATTCTAATGTAACCGGAACTAATACATGTTCTGCACAGTCTGTACACATCATTTTTAAGCGACTCCAAAAAGTTATCAATTTGATTGTATGTTTTTTGCATGTTTGTAAGGCGGTAACTCCGTACTAGTCTACCGATTCTGTTGGTTATTTTTTGTAAGATAGATAATGATTTCTAGATGGTCTTAAATTAATTTTATCATGACCTGAATAATGGTTTTTCAATTATGCTTAAAAATGCATAAATTGGCATCATTAAGTGTAATTCAAAAACTGCTAATAATATTTTAATTTTAGCACTTGCCATGTGCTTTGGTTAATTTTCTACAAAGAAAAACCCCCAGACAGGATTTGAACCTCTACCTACCCTTCCGTTAAAACCCGACGAATACTCCAATCACTTTAGCTACTGAGGATTAAACTCCCGTGGCGAATTTTATTAATTCCTTTCTTAAGGGATCCTGTCTAGGATCTTCAATTTCTGTCTGCGGTAAATTGTTTTTCTTTAAAATTTGTAGATGAAGTAGTATGTTGATATTTTTTTATTTTTATTTTATGACTAGCTGCGCCCCGCGGTTTCACCCGCGTAAGTCCCAATCCCGTGGGAACTCCGGGATAAAAAGTAGCCTATATGTTATTCTGGGTCTTCAGCTACCTACATACCAAATTTCATCGTAATCGGCCTTGTAGTTTTTGCGTGAAAGAGTAACAAACATCCATACATCCATACATACAAACTTTCGCTTTTATAATATTAATAGGAATAGGATATAGGAAGCCAAACAAGCAGACGGATTTCCTGATGGTAAGAAATTCACGCCACCTAGAGACACCAAAGGTAGTAATGGTGCGTTGCCAACCTGAGGTCGGGATATTAGGCCTCGAGCAAAAGTAAGTTTACCGGCTACCTTACCCTCCGAACTGGAACACGTCATGACGTTATGGCGACAAGAATAGGTAAGGCGGTGGTACCAATCCGGGCGAGTCGCTGCGAAACTCTACTACCTAGTCAGATGTCACGGTGTTTGTAACGGTAAGCCTATGCTCGCCTTTTACGAGCTGCCCGGCAAGGAAGGCAGATGGTCTTTTCTGCAAAGGAGCCTGGACCATGAGCATAAGTTAGAAATGATAAGCAAATTGGCAAGTAAATAATTCTTATCCATACAAACATTCACAATCCAAACAATATACACAACTCCAAAAAGTCATACATAAATTAGGTACCCACTTTTTTGCAGTTCATCGTTAAATACTCAAACTATGTATGAAACCACACAAAATAAGAAAACTTGAATTGGTGAAGTAAAATAATATGCGATTATCCAGCAATTTATGATTTTTGTTTAATAATTAAAAAAATATTCTAAAATAAATTAATGCTCTATCAAAATTATCTACATTCCACAGTAATTATTTCAAAGACATTATGCATTTTATTCAACAGTCTATTAAGTACATTTGTGATGTTTCTGTATTTACAAAAGGAGTGTTGAAAAAAAGGATTACTCAAAAGTATTAAGTAAGTAAATATTATGATTATTTTGTTATTAGTCCTTGAGACGATTGACAATAAGTATTTTACAGTCAAGCAGTTCAAGTGCTGCACTTAGATTTTGTCAACACTGCTTAGTTAAAATTATATAAACATAGATACTGTTTTAAGTATCCTCATATTGCTGGTTAAAACTTAGCTTCCTTAGCACACTGATTATTATTTATCTTGCTCAGGTTCGGTTTCCAGCAGGGACAGGTATTAGTCTGATAAACATAAGAACTAGATCCGGGCCTTTATTTTTATTGCGATATTAATATATTTATTTCTACGTATTAGTATCATTGACTAACACTTAGCTAATTTTGGGGCTAGTCTAATTTGTTTAGAATGTCTGATATTAATATAAAGTATGATCTTTCTATTAAATATTTGTCAAATCATTTGCCGAGTTCCGTCAGAAATATATGGGTATTACTTTACGATCCTAAAACATATTAATTAGTACACATTCAGTACAAAGTTCAAAATATATCGAGAACTTGGATTTAAATAGTCGATAAATGTTTATGAACACACAAATTAGCAAAGTTGATTTATTTTATTTAATTATGTAATTAATGTTTCTGGAATGAGTTTGGAATGTTTTATTACAAGTGACATTTACAGTAATAAGTGCGTAAATAATATCTAATAATAGTTAATAAATCTTTTAAACTCACGAATTCCCGACGAACCTGAGATCTTATATGGGACACGTGATATATATCATGGGAAACACAACAAAACACTTACAAGTTTTGACAGAAATACAATACAACTAGCTGCCCCAGCTTCGTCCCGCCAATATTCGGATAAAAACTATCCTATCTTTTAAGATGGACCAAACTACCGATATATGTGAAATTTTATCGAAATCGGTTCAGTAGTTTTGAGTTTATTGGCAACATACATCGTGACACAAGATTTTTATATATATACTTAGATTATATTTACACGTGGCTGAAGTCGTACTTATACATTCTGTTTTATAGTAAACTTTTTAAAAACAAGGTTATTGTGATCGTCCAGCAATAGATTAGAATACATAATATGTATAATGCCACAAACTTATCTGTTCAGAGCCTCTACCATGAGTTTGTATAGATTACGTACGGTAAGTTACGTGTCGAAATCTATGACAATTTTGGTCTAAAAATGTGTTTCTCTTAGTTACCACTAGAGGCGCTGTTTAAAGTTTTCATACATATAATTGAATCGGTAGCGAGTGTAGTAAACTTGAAAAGCCGTAAACTCATGGTAAGGGCCCAGTAGTCAATGTCGGAACTAAACCGCTATTTCGTGAAACGCTATTCCTCTATCAGTTTTTTTATTAATTGGTTGTTCCGTGTTTACTTTTCTAATAACAACCCGATTTTGATTCTTTATTGGAAAGTAGATTTTGAGTTGTACTTATAGTTTTTTAACTATGTAGCTTAAAATAGTTTGACGATAACGGAAAATCTATGTCGGACCATAAAGAAATCATTAGAAATCTTTTCAAAAAAGAATCATCAAATTATGAGATGGTAGTGGAATAATTGCAAGAAGGTTTCTGCAGTTTTACTGTCCCAAAATAATATATGTAAAATTGTAAATCGTAAACACTAAACGTCACACTAGCGACTCTGTGACCAGATAAGTATATAATACTGACCAGGTAAGTTGGTCGCATTGTACTGTGTTAGTTTAAGAAATGTTATTTGTCCCCCCCAAGGGTCCGAGCCTTGTCGTGGGGGGGGGCTGAGTAGCTGGGGTCGAGAGCCGGGACCCCGGTGAAACCAATTCGGACCAAGGAGGGCGCTCCTCAGTACCCCTCTCTGCTCAAGAGGGGACACGAGGAG
>NJDD01001462.1:48226-72367 GCA_002245505.1 Calephelis nemesis | reverse complement strand
TTGGTGTCTCTAGGCGGCGGGAGTTTCTTACCATCAGGAAATCCATCTGCTTGTTTGCCTTCCAATGTCATAAAAAAATGTTACTCGCAATTCTGTTCCATTAATTTTGGCTTATCTACTATATAAAATTCTTGTGTCACAGTGTGCGTGATTGAACTCCTCCGAAACGGCTCGACCGATTTTCTTGAAATTGTGTGAGCTTATTGAGTAGGTCTTAGATTCGGCCAACATCTATTTTTAAACCCCCAAGTAACTAGGGTGACTCACCCCAATTTTTTTTATAAAATCACATTAAAAAAGTATCACAACAACGTCTGCGGGGTCAGCTACAGGTCTTTTAAATAAAATTCTCGTGTCACAATGTTAGTTACCGCACTCCGCCTAAACGGATTTACCGATTTTTGCCAAATTTTATATGTAAATTAAGCAGGTCGCCTCTGTGACTCGACTGCATGAGGTCCCGGTTTCGAATCCCGGGTCGGCCAACAAATAAAAATATGCAATTAATTAATTAAGAATTACAAACTATATTTAAAATACTAACCGACCCGCCACATTTCCAACACTTTGACTTCAATACTCTGACTATTCACCGGGGGGACTTGTCGTAAAGGTATGTATATGTATAACAACCTGTACGTTGAAATGTTACTGATACTTCCAGATTTCAGTTTAGTTGGCCATTTCATACTGAGTGTTTTTTTTATGTTATAGTAAGGCAAACAAGCACACGGATTTCCTGATGGTAAGAAATTCACGCCGCCTAGAGACACCAAAGGTGGTAATGGTGCGTTGTCAACCTGAGGTCAGGATGTTAGGCCTCGAGCAAAAGTAAGTTTACCGGCTACCTTACCCTCCGAACCGGAACACGTCATGACGTTATGGCGGCAGGAATAGGTAGGTAGGTAGTCGCTGCGAAACTCTACCACCTAGTCAGATGTCACGGTGTTAGTGATGATAAGCCTATTCTGCAAAGGAGCCCGGACCAACACGGGGAATATATATGTAATTTCAAAACTACAAAATTTATGACTTGGAAAAAACTTGAAACGATCTCTAAAGCATAAACTACAAAACTAAAAATGAATAAATTAAATCAGACAATGAGTCAATTTATTATTTGCCTAATTCACATCTTGACTCGTACCCCTGTGAGTATAAAAAGTAACCCTATAACCTTCTTCAGAACATAAAGTACCTTTCATCCAAAGTTAGTTCCGATCGATTCAATAGATTCGGCATTAATCGAGGTTTCATACAATATATACAGACACAAAATTTCTAAAAATGCTAAAAATGTGTTCTATTGTACTTTTTTAGTCGTCAGCATAAACTACTTTTTAATATTTTCAATCTATCGAATTCACTATTATACAGTTTTATTAAAGATAGATTAATTTTTAATTTTTTTTTTCAACATGCTCTATAATTAACAAAGGGCAACTGCTTTATGAATAAGTAGACTCATATCGCAAACATCTTGACTAAAATTGAGCATTAAAATGTTGAAATAGCTTATCTAGATTCGTGTTTGTGCCTTACTTATTTATGATATCACTAGCTGTTCCCGCGAACTTCGTTCCGCCCGTTCAGTTTGTACGGGAAAAATTAAAATGTTGTTTTTCCCAGTTTCCTTACAATTGAACAGGATAAAAAGTATCCTATGTCCTTCTCCCGGTCTTAAGTTACCTCCCTACCAATTTTCAGCCTAATCGGTGTAGCCGTTCTTGAGTTATAAATAGTGTTACTAACACCACTTTCTTTTATATATATAGATAATGCCAGTGTTTGTCACTGTATTACAGTTTGGAAGGGTATAACCGATAAACTTACCCTTAGAAAAAGGTATTAACATCGCAGTTTTAGGTTGGCAAAACGCTATTAACTGTCTACAGATGTTGACTCTAAATGAAAATACAAATATGGTGAACGGAGGTAAAAAGGAAAATCCAAATCGTCTGTAAAAAATCACTCAACATCGCCTCTAGCGGTCCGGCGTCAGGCTTGACTTCTTGAGGTCCCGGGTTTGATCCCCGGGTCGGGCAACAAAAATTTAGAAAATGTATATTTTAAATTTTCTAATAAAATAACGTTGTCCGGGATTGGATATATGCCCGGGTGGCTGCACCTATCACACTGTGGGACTTAGTGTCTTCGCCTAGTCGTGGGCATCCTGGTTGTGTCTCTGCCTACTCTTTTGGGGATAAGGGCGTGAAGCTACTCCGGAAATAAACGCATCTGAAAATAACTTTCTCTCAAGCTTAACAAAGAAACATTTCTTTTAGATTCTTGTGCTTTCACAAATAACTTGAAATAGGTTGCACTATAAAGTCTACTTATTGACACAAAAGTTGTTCTCGGCCAGTATCTATTTATTGAGGCTTATACTTGTTGAGAAAAGTAGTATTAAGATAGAAAATATATCTTGTGCTTCTTTGTTGCAAATGTTTTTAGTGCTTATACAATATAATATATAAGGACTGGTTTTAGAAGTGAAAACATCTTTAACGGCGTTGAGCACTTTTTTTAGAATGGGTCAAAACTTCTAAATTCGTATCTGGACACATGACCTGATTGAAAATTCGTAAGACGGCGCAGGGCGCTTGCGTAAATGTTCGTATTTTTTTATGATTTTGGAAGGCAAACAAGCAAACGAATTTCCTGATGTTAAGAAATATATTATGCTGCCTAGTGACACCAAAGGTGGCAATGGTGTATTGCCAGCCTGAGCCCGGGATGTTACATCTTGATCTTACATCTTGACCTCAGGTTGGGAACGCACCATTACCATATTTGGTGTCTCTAGGTGGCGTGGTGGCGTGAATTTCTTACCATCAGGAAATCCGTCTGCTTGTTTGCCTTCCTATAGCATAAAAAAAATATTATGTGTGTTTATTTGTTTCATGGGTAAGACTTCCAAGAATAGGATGATGATGACGATGGTGAACCAAGGCGGTGGAAACCAATACACGTGCAAAATATTATTACTTGTGATCATGTTTTTTGTGACGCATTTGACTCGTCTGCTGCTGCTGCATGCTGCTCCTTGGCAATGAGTTAAATGAGTCAAATCTCACACAGTAGAGATTTTCGAAACCAGGAAAAAAAAACATTTGAAAACACTTTAGACTGATATTTTTTCTTGATCTTGAAGGTCTTAAGATGCCAAATTTCTTTTTTGCATTTATTTCTTTCAAAACAATACAGGTAGTTAAGTTATTACTGTAAAAAAACCTTAGGTGCTCGCTAATAATTAATTTGACAAAGTATGCTAAATTGTATCTTTTTTATATTCTATGGTCTATCAAAAGACTTATAGTAAGCCGCAAAAAATCCGTTATATTTGAATATAAGCTTCATTATCTTGAAGTCCTTCAGATAACAAAAAGCCACTGGTGGTGTTAAAGGTATCATAAGAACCCTTAGTTACTATTTTTTTTTTTCATTCCATATGTATATTGGAGACTGAGCAATCAGAAAAAATCTAAACTTAATAGAAGAAGGCGGTATTTTGTAGAAATCCATACTTTATACCAAATCAAATTTTTTGATATGTTTTAACGAAAAAATCCGTTGTATTTAAAAATACTTTAAAATGACAAACTTTTCTCTACCTTAAAGTTCTTAAGGTGTCACAAAACCTAAGCCGGAACACAAATAAATCTCCACAAATAAGTTGAAGCTCAACACTCTAACAGTTAAAGCTTCGTGAAATTTATTTCAATAGTATTTATAAAACTAGCACAGAACTTTTCATTTAATTCTCGTGCAGGTAATCAATGGATGAAATATTCTAGTGGACTGATTTGAATTCATTTGCATGTACTTAGTATTTTAAATTATTCTTAAAACGTGCTAAGTAATATAATATTATTCCTATTACAATCGCCATAACGTCAAGACATGTTCCGGTTTAGAGGGTAGCCGATAAACTTTTTGATTTGATTATAAGTCAAATAACCTGAGCATATAGCAAAGAACTTGCTCTAACAACCTGCCTTGCAGCTCGTAAAGAGTATAGGTTAAATGCCCTATTACCAACAGAACACTCGTAGTAATGCGGTCCAAAAATTTGCCCGGTTAGAGATCCACCACTTTGCCTTATCTTGGCATCATATAACAGTGTCATGTGTCTTCCACGTCATCAGCGATATTTTAAAACATATATGGTTTTTAAAGACCACACAATATTATGTCTCTTATCATCAAAAGAGCAGTCTGGTTTTTCGGTGTCTAATAGAATAAAAAATATTTTTGTAGAATTCTATAAGGGCATACCCGGATAAACACCTGTCACTAAAAAAAATGTGTCTCCATAACGTCAGCGTCATATTCCAGTTTAGAGTATTAGTACCCGCCAAACATACCCAAAAGTCTTGTAAGTATTGTAGCCTTCGTTTAGTAACATCTTAGATGCCATAACGATATAACGCTTACTATAAAAATACTAAAAAAACATAACAGTTTACTATTTAAATAAAAAAAAAACGTGAAAAATATATCAGTTTATTATTAAAATAAAAAAAAATTGTGTGTGTACTTATGTACACGCGTTAGAAGATATACTTCTTCGGCGTAATAAGATAAAAATCTTTTTAAAAATTTTATCTTTTGCCATGTTTTACATTTGTAGACAAAATGACACTAACCATAGAAAAAAGGTATTTAATACATTAAAAGTTTTATTATGATGCATTATTTAGTTAAATAAAGTTTATTTAATATTTAATAAAAACTAAAACGTTATCTATAGCTAACTTCATCATGTCGGTTTTTCGTGACGGTGTGCGCGCGCATCCTAAAAATATACCCTCATCATTTTTTCCTAACGCGCCAAAAGAAGTATAACTTCAATACTAAAAAAAAAACGTTAAAACATAAAAGTAAATAATTCTGTAATATCAGTCAACAACGCAACGATAAAATTAAGTATTTATAAAAACTCTAGGAACATCAATTTCTAAAAAGAACGACACCGTTATTCTTACTACCAAAAGTTTAGTTCATAAAATATATCTTTTCACCAATAAAAACAAAACGACCATCAGAACAGAAAATTTAAATTGCTCTCTTGATAACATTTACCTCAGTAAAATTACCAGTGGTAGAGAATCTGCTGTTTAATGAAACTTATTTTAGATGCATGCTGTCTTTTTCAAACGAAACGAAGACAAAAGTGATGGAATATTTTAGAAATGTAAATTTTTTTTTATGATAGTGGAAGGCAAACAAGCAGACGGATTTCCTGATGGTAAGAAATTCACGCCGCCTAGACACACCAAAGGTGGTAATGGTGCGTTGCCAACCTGAGGCCGAGATGTTAGACCTCGAGCAAAAGTAATTATACCGGCTACCTTACTCTCCGAACCGGAACACGTCATGACGTTATGGCCGCAGGAATAAGTAAGGCGGTGGTACCAATCCGGGCGAGTCGCTGCTAAACTCTACCACCTAGTCAGTTGTCACGGTGTTAGTGACGGTGAGCCTATGCTCGCCTTTTACGAGCTGCCTGGCAAGGAAGGCAGATGGTCTATTCTACAAAGGAGCCCGGACCAATACGGGGAAAATTAGTCCGGACATATCAATTTGTGATGTTTTTATTCAACATTTCACGTGATAAAACTAATCTGACAGCACTAAAATCGTTTTGTCACTTTCTATTACTTTCGTTGAAAGAAGATAACTAGCAATAACACATTTATTTTTATACATTCCGGCCCATCTAATTATATATATATATATATTTACACAAATTATGCATAAACTTTTTTTAAACTTAGAACATATAGATACAAATTTTTAAGTAAAAACTCTAAGTATAGCAGGTATTTAAAATT
This sequence comes from Calephelis nemesis, assembly GCA_002245505.1. NCBI lineage: Eukaryota > Metazoa > Arthropoda > Insecta > Lepidoptera > Riodinidae > Calephelis > Calephelis nemesis. The sequence goes on along the minus strand of NJDD01001462.1, from coordinate 66,530 downwards.
TTGAAAAAGAATTCAGTTCTGTTTTTAAAGGCCCCAAAAACGTATGGTGAATAAAGAATTATATTTGTATGACAAATACGTCAAATTATTACTTGTAATTTGTAATTGATACGTAAGAATTTACTAGGTGGTAGAGTCCTGCAACGACTCGCCCGGACATACAGGCACCACCGCCTTACCTATTCCTTCCGCAAAATGACAATGCTCGTCATTGTCGGGTTTCGGTTGGAGGGTAGGGTAGCCGGTTTACTTACTTACGCAGGAGGCTTACCATCATAGCCTCAGGTTGACAACGCACCGCTACCTCATTTGGTGTCTATAGGCGACTGCATTTCTTACTATCAGGAAATCCGTCTGCTTGTTGTCTCCCTATAACATAAAAAAAAGAATATAAAAACATGAGTATCCACCCTAAGCTACTCGTATAAGTGTTATAAAACTGTTTTCACCGTTGAGGTCATGGAGAAATCGGGGACGCTGAATACAGGGCCCAAGTGCTCTTATTGTAAAGAGGGTACTAACCAAAAGCTACACTTTTATGTGTATGATGTATAAAAGTTATCTCTTCACCTAAACAGTATTTGTGAGGAGACGAAAGAAACATTATCTCGAGAGCTATCAAGTTTATAGACGAGAAACCTGTAAAGTGCTTGTTACTTTATGATTTCAGATTTAAGGAGAGTGTTCCCTTACAATTTCGCTTTGGAGCTTTTAATGTACAGAGTATCGAAGATATTGTTCCTCGACTATTTTCAGAAGTTCATCAAAATATAAAATTGGATAGATTTTATCGTAAAATTTTACATTATTGCATATCACAGTATAAAACAAAGTCGCTTCCTCTGTTAATATGTCCCTTTGTATGCTTAATTCTTTAAAACTATGTTTTTTTATGTTATAGAAAGGCAAACAAGCAGACGGATTTCCTGGTGGTAAGAAATTCACGCCACCTAGAGACACCAAAGATGGTAATGGTGCGTTGCCAACCTGAGGTCAGGATGTTAGGCCTCAAGCAAAAGTAAAGTATGTAACGGATTTTGATGTAGTCTTTTTTAAATATGTAGAGTTATTAAAGAAGAAGGTTTATATGTATATTTTATAACCGTGCCATGCCGGGGCGGGCCGCTATAAATAAGTTAGTGTTACGAAATAAAGTGTTCTACACAAACTCGCATGAATTAATACCATCAGCATAACTATTCCAGCCATCACAGCGTCAATGCTTACCATTGCTGTGCAAATTTTCTAAGAGGGGTGAAGATTTCACCAGTAACATCTTTGAGATCGACCGACCGTTAGACTGTTAGATTTTAACACCAGCAGAACCGCAACAACAAAACAAACTTGTGAGTTAAGACTAAAAACTTTGTCCAAAAAATTTATTTTACATCCCCAAAGAATCAAGAATCTGATATATGTAGATGATAGTACGGAACTCTTAGTGTGCGAGTCCGACTCGCACTTGGCCTTTTTTTTACTTATTTTGATTTATGTTTTTTATCGTTACTTACATTTTAAAGTACGCATTCTGAGTCCCTAAGTTGAAATATCGGCAACTTATTTGCGAAAACTTGACATAACTGTTTGAAATGTCCACTGATATGGTAATTGTTAATTAAATCATGCTCAAACTGATTTATTCACAAAAATGTTTTAATTTGAAATTGAAAAACTTCACAAACTTCTCGTTTATTAATTTCGGATTTCATTCTTTTCGTTACTCCAAAAGAAAAATATTTTCAACAAAAGTTACTTTTAGCTTTTTCTCGGTTAAATCTTTGCATTTATACTTAATTTATAAACTTCTTTAAATTTGTGTCCAATTTCAAATAAATTGTACCTTTCAATTACAATAAATTTTAAATGTCAATAAATTGATTTTTTATCGAATTTTTTTTAATGATATTGGAAGGCAAACAAGCAAACATATTTCCTGATGGTAAGAAGTTCACGCCGATAAGAGACATCATAGTTAGTAATTGTGCGTTGCCAACCTTAGTCCGGGATGTTAGACCTCGAGCAAAAGGAAGTTTACCGGCTACCTTACCCTCCAAATCGGAACGCATCAAGGGCAACATTTGCCATTGATCCGATTAAGTAAGACGCTTTGAAAATTAAAGTTAAGTTGTGCAAAGTTATTAAACAAGTTGTTACCTACGACCTATTACTAAATAAAATTGGTAAAAAGTTGTGAAAAATATTTACGGAAAATTAAATATCGATTGGCACAGTTTTACAAGTAAGTGAGAAATATTCATGAACACAATTGCAGTAGTTTTACAAGTAGGTCGTATCGCATAACGTAGCGAAACCATTAGTCTCGCTACAAAAAAGTTAAACACTCATTTAACACATGTTTTAATAAACACCGTCTAAACCTTGATTCTAAACCAATAAAATATTGCTACGTACTTACATGTATAATGTTATTGGTTGAATGTCAATGTTAGTGTTTAGTTAAACAGGCGTGTAATTTTTTGCGAATAGCGACCTATGTCATACTAGTGTTACAAATTTTATTTATGATTCAGTGGACGACAAAATTGGATAACTAGAGAAATGCATACCGAATAAAAACAAATAAAAAATATTTTTAACTAAGTTAAGGGACGTATCTAAGTAAGATTGATACGTGACATTGACAAGTCATATTATAAAAAACAATTGGAAGTTATATTTACAAGAGAGAAGAATAAAAATTAAAACAATAGTGTAGTTAGAAATAGATAAAAATTACAAAAATCATTCATTCGACGGCATTGAATAAACTATAAAAAATAAAACCAGACTGATTTAAAAGTTCACGGTACGAATTAAAATAATAGTATTTTAGGATGAAAATAAAACGTGTCGTTGACAAGACTTCTTATTCAAAGTTAATGGCAGGGTCCCAGAAGTGAAAAACGTGTTATTTGTTCTCGTACATGACTAATACAGTTTAATAGAAATGTGTCAATCCATGGATAATTATAATTATATTATGCAGTCATTAATATAAGAGGTTCCAAGCTTTAACATGTCTCATTTTGCTGGGGTCTTCGTATATTTGACTTCATACAACTAAATTGAAATTTCACTTAAATATTCCATTCACATAAGGCTGCTATTTGCTAGGGAAGCGTCACTCATCTTTATATTCTGCGTAAACTCACTAGCGACAGTTATAAATAATTCATAACTTGAGTTGCCCATCAAGTTGTACTTTTTATATAGTCACCACAAAAATCTAGCGGTGCCAATTTTCATTCGTCACGATGACAGATTTTCAAATAGTATTGAAAAATATTACATGTATTGAAAATGATATTGTTTCGGAAAAATGATATCTTATAAAAGACAGATTTCAAATTTTATGTTTAAAATGTTGTGACGTCATGTTTTTTTATGATACTAGAAGGGAAACAAAGAGAAAGATTTCCTGATGGGAAGAAATTCACGCCTAGAGACATCAAAGGTGCTAATGGTGCGTTGCCAACCTGAGGCCGGAATGTTAGGCTGCGAGCAAAAGTAAGTTTATCGGTTACCTTACCCTCCGAACCGTAACACTTCATGACGTTATGGCGCAGGATTAGGTAAGGTGGTGGTACCAATACCAGTAGGAGTCGCTGCAAAACTCTCCCACCTAGTCAGATGTCATGGTGTCAGTGACGGTAAGCCTATGCTCGCCTTTTATGAGCTGCCTAGCAGGAAGGCAGATGGTCTATTCTGCAAAGAAGCCCGGACCAACACGGGGAAAGAAGTTAGAAACCGGGGTTAGAAGATAGAAAGTACATACACTGGTGGTAATTTTTTTGCGCACTCACTAAACTTATTTTAAGTTATCGCTGTCTTCTTTCAACGACAGAAATAGAAAGAGACAAAAATCTTTCAGTGTTGTCAAATTAGACCGTACATGACATTTCTACAGACGTTTAACACAGAAAACTTCGATAAAAACAACACAATTTGTCATGCTCGAACTAATGACATGTCTAAAACGTTCCATCTCTTCTGTTTTTGTTTCATTTGAAAAAGATAACATGCATCTAAATAGGTTTAGTTGGTGAACAGCAGAATTAGCACCACTGACACTTGAAAAAAGGATCAATAAAATCAAACTCTAATCTCAAATTTGTACAATGAAACACGAAAAGTTTTAATAAGGCTTGGACCTATTTTTAACCTCTGGCGGAAAAAGTAAATGTTAAATTGAGTTGCGTTGTGAAGAGTTTGACATGTCACAGATATGTGAGATTTATGTGTGTCTGTTTTTGATCTTATAACTTATGAACGGGTGTTCCTATTTCGATGTGGATTTTTGAAAGATGACGTGATCGAGAAGGTTACAAGTAGGTTTTGTCGAGGAATATTGAAAACATTTAATTTTACTGTAACATCTTACTTATTAATTTTCTTGTTTTAAAAAGTTTATTCAGCTTACAAAGAATAAGAAGCACACCTTTAAAATCTTTCCTGGACTTCCGCAAATAGTTCAAACTCAATATTACGGGAGCTAGCAACTTTTTCGACAAAGGGTTCTAAGAAAGCTGTTTTTATAGCGTTCGAATGCGTACTTTCTTCATCAAAATAAAATTTTACACGAATAGCAGTCATTTTGAATTAACTTTAGGAAGCATGCTTCCTTTTTTTAACTGACAAAAAAAGGAAAATTCTCAATTCGGCTGTATTTTTTTTCTGTGTTTGTTACGCAATTACTCGGCCAATAGCCAACCCATTTTGCTGGTTCTTTTTTAGAAAGATAGGTCATAATGCCGACGTTGTTTCGTATTTGTTAAATCGTGGGGTTTTTGAGTTATATATATATTAAAATTTTTCCCTTATCTTGACGACCTTATGATGATGAATTATTAATTACTCATTATTAAATGTAACTCTAAAACTACTTGTGGAATGGTGATGAAATGAATATGGGACCATCTCGGAACAATTTGCTACATTTAAAAAATAATTGTCACATGGCAACGTGGTATCTAACGAAATAATTAGTATTCGTTCTTGCATTTTTACTGCGCTTAATTTTATTAAAGAGTCAGCAACGCATCGATACCCCACCTCATTCTGCAGATGTATATTGACCGGTTTCTATATCAAGGAACAAGTTGTTTTGATTACGGATGGTAATTTTATGTACAAATACCAGTACCGGTTCCTATAATCAATGAATCTTAATCCGCCAGCTAAACCATTCGTAGTTTGTTCAAAAGTAACGGAGCGTTACCAATATTTTCAAAAAATGATTAGAATCAATCGTCGGAAACGAGCAACCGTTGTTAGTCATCTTACTAAGCGTACAAAATACTACCATCCGTAATCAAAACGACTCGTTTTTTGAATATAGGAACCGGGCAATAGTAAAAAATCTAATTACGGCTGCTCGTTTTTTTTGGTAATGAACGTTGAACATTTTAAGTATGAGTGACGCTTCGTTACTCTCGGACGATCTACAAATATTTACTTTTAGATTACGTTTCGTTGATTATGGGAACCGGGCTTAACATATAACAGTTTTCCATCAGGTGACCTGTTGACTCCGCTGGCTCATCATATAAAAAACAGAAATATCTAATGACATTAACAAAGAAACTTCACAATGTTCATCATGTAGACGCAATTATCACATCACATCACATGTTATCTCTTCTATATTATGCTCTTTTTCACCAAAATATATCCGAGTCATAAAAAAACGCTTTACTTTTTTCAGTGAAATTCAGTAAAAGCTAAGCTTAAGATCACTGAAGATGCCATTACATTCGACTTCTTTTCACAACTTATTTCCTTAATTCATCAGGTTAATAATATGTTGTCATTTAAACATAAATTAAAATAATACTATCCTGTAAAACAGTATTATTTTAATAATATTTAATTAATAATATTTAACTTATTGGCCCTGATTTTCTACTGACTATTATTCATCTTGCATATTTATAACTACACGACAAAAATTTTCACCTACTTAGTACATACAGTTTGTTCTAATTGTTGATTGTATGGAAGAAATCGCATTTTTGTGATAATACCGCCCGTTGTACTCTAAGTTTAATTTTAAGATCTGATGTACATGGTCTCTGTGGTCTAGCGGTCCGTCGTCGGACTTGACTTCTTGAGGTCCCGGGTTCGATCCCCAGTTCGATCAACACAAAAAATTTAAAAATGTATAGGTATATTATTTTTTTTTAATAAAATTAACGTTGCCCGGGGTTGGATATATGCCCTGTTGGCGTTAGTCTTACCACATATCACATTGTGAGACTTAGTGTCTTCGGCTAGTCGTGGGTGCCTTGGTGTCTTTCTGCCTACCGTTTCGGAGATATGGGGCGTGAAGATACTTCGTTGTATATTTCTTGTTGATAGTATACAATAAAGAATATTTGTATTATATTTTAAACTTCACCATCAGTTAAAATTTGAATTATTCATTTTTTTGTGTTAAAATAACTTTTTTATAATAAAACCAATTCTCTATTCAATCAACCCTAAATTACTCAGTCAAATTGAATATGTCAAATAAATGTACATTCAGGATGAACAATTAGTTTTGTGAAACGCTGAAGTGCTTTTGTGAATTTATGAATTAAATGAATATTTACAAAATAAAAAAGCACGAACCGCCTGTTTAGTGGCGGGGTTTGTATGTGTGTATACCTAGCCTAGTAGTATCTGGTGTGTATTAGAGATATGGGCGTGAAGATACTTTAAAATAATTTACATCGTTAACACTTACGAGAATTATATTGTACTAGCTGCGCCCCGCGGTTTCACCCGCGTAAGTCCCAATCCCGCGGGAACTCCGGGATAAAAAGTAGCCTATATGTTATTCTGGGTCTTCAGCTACCAGATACCAAATTTCATCGTAATCGGCTTTGTAGTTTTTGCGTGAAAAAGTAACAAACATCCATACATCCATACATATAAACTTTTAATATTAATAGGATTTTTTTATAATTCTAAACTTATTTCTCATATTCACTCTGAAGAACAACTTTTACTCTATAAATTTGCCTAAACTGTTAGATATAAGCGCTAACGCTTTTTTTGATTGCTTTGTGTATATATTATAGTTTAAGTCAATACTTACTACTTTTCGTTGTTAATTTATAACTCAAGAACGGGCTCATCTATCCAAATCAAATGTTTAGACTTTGTTCGGACTATTTAGTAGATGGTTTATGTGAAGTTTGCATAAAATCGGTAAAGCGGTTCTTCATTCATCAGATTTCTTGTGAAAAGTTAATTCAAAAAATGGCGGATCATTTTGTTATTAGGTATTTTTCAAATTCAAACAGCGCAATCCTCGCTGTCATATTGAAACTTTTTTGTTGTTTTTTTCTTATGTTGTGTTATGTTATTCATACTTGTACATAAGTCTTTATAATTTGTGATTCATACGGTCATATACGCAGCAAAGCACGTACCGGACCGCTAGTTTACTATAGAGATGTGTACCAAGTGGCAAAAACTGGAACCCTGTGGATTTGCCATATCCGGCACTGAATAAAATTTAATAAATAAATGTATTTTGTGAACTGCCATACGATTTTAAAACTTACGTCAAACATAAGCGATAAAAGAGGAGGGAACCGGGAAGCAAAACGGGAGCTTCTATAAAATAAAAAAAATCGGGAAAATGACGGGGATAATTTATGTTTCCCTATAAAAAAATGAAATCCCATCACGCCTCAACGGATGGACTTAATTAGCTAATTGTTTTTTGTGGTATTAGTTATTGTCATAAGATGGTTCGAATGAAGTGAAACACTGAGAAAGTTGCAAGAAAAACTAAGGATTGTTAATGGCAAGCGGCTACTTATATTTAAATTTTAAATACCCTTGGACAAGTTACACAAATTTAATCTAACCCCAAATCAAGCAAATTATATGCTTGTGTTATGGGTGTTAGTCAACGATACTAATACAAAGAAATACTTAAATAGATACCAGAATAAATTTAATAAACTTCCAGACCCGGAAATGCAGACATCCAAATATTCATCAGACAAATGCCAGCCTCCGTCGGGAATCGAACCTGAGCCTCGAGGTTGATCGGTGTAGTTTGGCATGTATGCTAGCCAATCGACCAAAGAGGCGGTCTTTTGACAAATTTCACGCACTGATTGTTTTACACAAATTGAACATTCGATATATTTTGCCTGATTAACAAATATATTGGGGACGCGGTTGTCGTCCGAATTGTACAACAGTATTTTACATAAATTCATAATCTTTTTCTTCGAACAATCATTTTTACCTTTTTTTTATTTATATTCATTTCCACATTTCTATTAGCGATAGACATTGAGATCGGTTACAAACTATCGAAATTTTTAACCTACTAATATTATAAATTTGAAAGTTTGTGTGTTTTTTGTTACTCCTAAATACAAAAACTGCTGAAACGATTTTATTGAAATTTGCCATACACTTAGAGGGTATTTAAGATCACATAGAATAGTTTTTATCCCAAATAAAAATCCTGTGGACCATTAACCATGCGGGAAACAGCTAGTTTATTTATAAAAAAAAAGTATCTTCACGCCCATAACCCCGAAGAGCTAGGCATAGTCACAACCAGGGCACACACGACTAGCCGAATACACTATGTCCCACAATGTGATAGGTCGCTAACCGGGCACAGCAATGTTTTTTTTATTAGAAAATTGGAAAAACCAAATTTTCTCTTTGTTGTCCGACCCGCGATTCGAACTTGAGACCTCATGAAGTCAAGTCCAACACTGGACCGCTAGATCGCAAAGGCGATAAGTTTATCAATATTTGAGCAATAGTGTCCTACACTGATATAATTAATTGGCTAATATAGTTTTAAGAATTATATAGACGCGTCACAAGAATCTTGGTATTGACCCATGTGAATAAATAGATTTTTAGTTTGAGTTTGATGTAAGGGTTTAATCAGATTTATTGAAATAAAATCCTACATTATAATACTGTCCATAACAAACATAGAATATCCATTATCATTATGAACTCGGTAAGGTGCTTTCAAAAATTAATCAAATAAAAAGTTTGTTTCAAAAGACATTAGCATAATTTTATTAGACCGACGTAAAACCATGAATAAAAGATTATTTGAGGAAAATGTCATTATATTTGTGATTCGTTTTCCTTTGACAGAATGTTGTAAAACTTTTACTATATGGGTCTACTTTCTTTTCAGGCAACTCCTTAGAAGCTGCCGTCAATTGTTATCAATAACAGCGACATAATGTCTGGGTGAAAAAATTTGGGAAAACTCGTACAATTTCATGACACATGTCATATGACATTAGTGCTTGCCACTATTTCAATTTGGGTTGGGATGAAAGGAATGACAGTAGACTGATTTAAGATTTATCTTCCCAGGCTCAAGATTGCAACACAGCTATATTAATTTTCTAAACTCAGGAAAATAAACTCATCTGATTCAAAGTATAAGTAACATATTTTTCTAACTATTCACTAAGATTGGAAAGAATACAAAAAATATTTGTTGACCATTTGTACTATTTTGTACTAAGAAAAGTAAAAAAAAATTAATATGATTTCACTTGAAAAGAAGCGCGAATGGCTTGATGTAGACTTGTTTTAGAAATTAATCTTATAATATAAAAATTAATCGCTAAATGTGTTGGTAAGCGTATAACTTCCGAACCACTGGACCGATTTGTCTAATTCTTTTTTGTTGTGTTATTTATTATCAGGACAACGTTTTTATGAAGAGAAAAACCGGGAAAGTTGCAGGGAAAATGGGAAAAATATTTATTAATTATTTCCGTATAAGCGTATAACTTCCGAACCACTGGACCGATTTGTCTAATTCTTTTTTGTTGTGTTAGTTTTATTATCAGGACAACGTTTTTATGAAGAGAAAAACCGGGAAAGTTGCAGGGAAAATGGGAAAAATATTTATTAATTATTTCCCATACTAAACAGGTGGAACGAAGTCCGCCGGGACAGCTAGTTAATCATAAAATAGATTGACCTGAATTATTGGCAAGGTTCGATTTTAGAGTACCTAGGAAAATACCGCGTAAGCCAGTCCCCTTTCAGTTCTACTTTTAAGAAGAACTGTTTTTCGCGCTAATTCACCTGTGTCACGCATTTGTAAAATGGTTAGTAAAAATGTTGTGGTATCTTGGATGTTTTTTCTGATTCAGTAGTTAAAATTAAGAAAAAAATATTATTTGAATGATTTTGCATGTTTTGATTAAATAAAAAAATATGTTTTTTTAAATCAAATGTTTTAACTTTATAATATAGTAAAGTGATATTAATATTTTATCAAAAAAATATTAATTATTAGTGTAAAAAAATATAGTTTATATAGTTTTAAGAGAAAGTTTTATGTGTTTACCTATAAAAAGTTGTGCAATTGGTTATTTGTTATTTTTATGTTTGTAAATTAGATGCTTGCAACGACTGTTGGTAAGCCTAATTAATAAAATAAAACAAAAAAATTAAAAATTAAAACTTAGTGTCTTGCTAAGATGATATCTATATTATATTATTATACCGATACAATAATAATATTGTATCGGTTCATAGTTCATTGTATTTTCCGTTACAGTGCCGTAAAAACTATAATGTCAACTTAAGCTTTGGAGTACTTAAGTGTATGTTTATTAATAAAACTGTATGGGTCTAACATGTTTTAGTACCTCTCGAAAAAAATATATACGACTGTGTAGTTTGTTAGGGATTAAAAATTTCCACATTTTCTAACAAAATGCCTTTGAATCTTTACCGTAGAAAAACGTTCTTAATAGTCTAAGATCCGAAGTAACGTCGACCTACACTGAGCTGATAACAGGATAAAACCGTTTTGCGGCAAATTTAGTATATCAGAAAATACATCAAAAATGGGTCGCCTAAAATATCCTGTTTTGTTTTTATTTTTAATTTTTTTATTGACCGACTCGTCGGTCGAGTGGCTAGCGTACACGCCTTACTACACCGACCAACCGTGAGGCTCGGGTTCGATTCCCAACGGGGACAGTCATTTGTGCGATAAACATTTAGATGTCTGCATTTCCGGGTCTTGGTGTTTATTAAATTTATTCTGGTATTTATTTAAGTATTTCTAAGTATTGGTATCGTTGACTAACACCCACAAAACAAGCAAAAAAATTTGCTTATTTTGGGGTTAGATTCAATTTGTGTAACTTGTCAAGTAATATTTATTTATTTTATATTTGAATGATCAACATTTTATTATTTTATTTTATTAATTGGTGCAATATCAAGATTTCATCCCGAATTAAAGTAGGTATAAGACGAAGTTGCAGAAGTTATAAACAGATAATTGTTGATGCTAGTTACTTTCACGAGATCGGATATTATAAAAAAACATCAGTATATGTGCAGTTTTATTACAATTTATGTCGATATATAGGGTTGCCTAAAAAATGGGAAACATGAAAATTTTTCTAAATAATTGAAATTATTTGGTCCACAATTTGTTTAGGCTACCCACTTTTAATATGATCTCTAATATACTTGACTATAAAATATATTTTATTCAACTATCAGCTCGGTGTCGACGTAGGTTCGGATCTTGTACTATAAATACACATTACTTTAGGACAGCGGGTGTCTCCTACGAGCTACATACGAAGTTTTAAGATTACACTTGTACTTATCGCTTCTGTGATCTATCGGTCCTGGTGTTGGACTTGACTGCAGAAGGTCTCAGGTTTGATTCCCGGGACGGGCAACAAAAAGAAAATTTGGTTTTCCAATTTTCTATAAAAAATCAATAAAAATAGTGTTGCTCGGGATTGGACATGTGCCCGGTTGGCGATTGTCTTGTCACCTATCACATTGTGGGACTTAGTGTCTTCGGCTAGTCGTGGGTGCCCTAGTTGTGCTTCCACCTACTTCTTCGGGAATATAGGTTTGAAGACACACTTGTACGATAAATTCACTATCCGCCATCACCCGAATCTTATTTATAAAATATAAAATGTAGTAGGAATAAGTGACGTTGGTGTCATAGACTCTATAACATTATAACAAATTTTTATTTTAGCACTTTCCCTGTGCTTGGGATAATATTCTATAATTTTTTAAAGAAAGAAAAAAATTTTTTGTACAGGTTCAAATCCTGTCTGGGGCTAAATTTTTTCTTTCTTTAAAAAAATAGAATTATAACAAATATTGATTAAAATAAAAGTAAAGTTAAGTTATACTCTGTAACACATTGTAATATTAAATTACTCATCTTCACGCCAAGCCCCAAACGCGCTAAGCATAGAGTATCAAGGGAAGAATATCACTATCTTTGCAAACCTACCTAGCTCATTTCACATTCATTAACCCTTTTCATACGAAGTCATAACATGTAACGAGGACTTTTGATGGCTTCCGCGGACAAAACCCGATCAATTTGATCGTGACATAACAACCTAAGTCTTCCTATGTGGTAGGTACATCCATTCACACTCACATCTATATTAATAATTTCGTCAAGGGGTACGGTAGACTCGATTAAAACCTTACCTGAATAATAAGACATAAAAAAAATAATGATTTTGAGTCGACAACATATATCCGCAAAATTCGGATTATCGAGTATTTTGTTAAATTTTGTGTTAAATTCTAGTGTGTTGACAGACAAATCACAGTCGCCATTTTGGGTAGTTCATAAACGTTTTGTGATGTGTAATAGAGAACATTCCTTTATAACCTCTGCTAAATTCTCGGAAAAGTACTCATTGCAATTTGTTTTGTTGATTTATGTTACTTTACTTTAAATGTTGATTTAAAAAAAAACTTTGGCAATTTTCATTGAATATATTTATTAAATACAATGTATGAAGCTCTACGAATCTATGTCTTGCTTATACCTTTAATATTCTTTGAAAACCGGTGACTACAGAAATATCTACCTACATTTTGCACTCAGATGTATATAATGTCACATTTTACCCGAGCTTAGCCGGGTTCTTATCTAGTTGTATATATATTTGTCACTATTTTTACATGATCGAACCATCGGGGCGTGCCCTGTCTTATTTCTGCACTATTTTTTTTTCAATCCCACTCTTTGTCGAATCTCACTGTCATGAATGCGGTCAGCGAGCGTAACATCACTTACATGGTATAAAACAAAGTCGCTTCCTCTGTTTCTTTGTATGCTTAAATCTTTAAAACTACGCAACGGATTTTGATGCGGTTTTTTTTAATAGATAAATTCATTGAAGAGGAAGGTTTACATGTATATTTCATGACCATGCGAAGCGAGCTGTTAGTAATTATAATAAGGACTAAAATACCTGTTTAAACCTTGAAGTACTTCAGTCGATGTTTATTTATAAGCCGGTAATAGCTTAATCATTGCTACTACTTTAATAGTTTCCACAAAACAAATGAATCGGTTAATTCGTATCCAAATCGTATCAGTACTGAACGTACTACGAGCAAGCAATATTCGTGACACATATTTGGATTGCAACACAGTTAAAGTTAATTGAGTTTTCACACAAATCTAGTTTTCCAGCTCATACTACTCTTGCCTAAATTTAGATCTGGAATATTCGCTATTTGAGAAGCTTAACCAGTTTATTTTGTCCAACATGCTATCCACAGACTAACTGTGGTATTTCTCAATTTATTTAGATAAAACGTAGTTTTTTGAACCCATCTCCAAAAACTGAGGAATTTTCTATTTGACTTTAAAAAAAATCCCCGTGTTAGTCCGGGCTTCTTGGCAGAATGGGCCATCTACCTTGTAGGCAGCTCGTAAAAAGCGAGCATAGGCTTACCGTCACTAACACCGTGACATCTAACCAGGTGGTAGAGTTTTTCAGTGACTCACCGGATTGGTACCATCGTCTTACCTATTCCTGCCTCGTTCCGTTCCTAATCCGTTCAATTCATACATCTCTTTATAAAATTCAAATATACAATAACTTTTAAAATTTTCAAAAATATATTTAAAATTATGTCGGTGTGAATGTGTACTTACAATTCAGTTTTGAAATTAGTGAAAACTTCTTTCGCACTTTTGTTTGGAATGGGTAAAAACTTCTAAACTCGCAACAGGACACGTGACCTGAAATTTCGTTAGACAAAAATTCGTAAGATTAAGTAAAATTCGCAGGGCACTTGCTCGATTAAGACGGCGCAGGGAAATATCTCAAATAATTGGTGATAATAATATTACCTTAATGACGTCATGATTTTATTATGAATTAATTACAAACCTGAAGCTAAGTTTTTTGTTACTAAACCTCTTTACTTAATAATACTGTCAACTACACTTCCACCACTCGGAACATAAATCGATTGAAACCGATCTTCAGATTATTCATGTGCTATCTTGTTACTGTTTGAAATGTTGGGTTTGCCTGTTACCCAACATTTCTAACAGGAACAAGATCGAGCTTTTTTTTCAGCTTTAGGCTGATGATACGACGTATTTTTAAACCGTAAGTCAGTGACGTGTATTTATTACCATCAGGAAACATGTCTGCTTGTGTGGTTTTCTATGGAATCAGAAATCTATGATACATTATTTTTATGATCAGAAGATTTTTACTACTTAAACAGGCACACGAAGTGAAATAGGCTACTGGATGGAAAGAAGTCACTAATGCTTACAGCAGACGTTACAGAAACAAGAGTACAGGCCTAATATAATGTTGCGTCTCTTAAACATTTTATTAAACCTCCGTTTAAAAACTCAAATAGGTAAAAAACCATGTCAATACAGAGTGTGATTGTTTGTATGAAGAAGATAAACCTTTGATGTATTTAAAAACTATTAATAAAAAAATATCTTCTATATTACTGAAATGTGAATAGAAATGGGAAAGTGATTTTCCAATTTTTTTTAAAGATATTGGAAGGCAAACAAGCAGACGGATGTCCTGATGGAAAGAAATTCAAGCCGACTAGAAATACCACAGGTGGTAGTGGTGCATTGCCAAGCTGAGGTCGGGATCTTAGAGTTCGAGCAAAAGTAACTTTATCCTCCGAATCGGAACACGCCAATAGCAAGCGCTGACGTTATGGCGTTAGAAATAATTAGAGCAGATAGAAATCCACACATAACTTACCAAAGCTAGAGCATTAACGATACGAAGAGGTCTGACATTACTCGATCTTTTATAGTCAACAAATACTATTTTCTTTTCTAGAAACATGCAAATTTCAACGATTTTAAGATAAACGAAAATGAATCTTGTAGATAACATTATAAGGATTATTTTTGCTGATCAATTAACACGACTAAAACGAAGGAAATGCTCTATTCAGTTCGTAAGATATCAAATTAAAACCTACCACATCATCAGAGAAATTGGATTACCGTTAAGAATGTTGAGCGTCTCCGTAATTACATCTCATTTGTATAATGGCCTTTGTGATGCAAATTAACGTGAACGGAAAGTGTTCCTTTAATTTCACCAGATGTAAAGAGAATTGTATACCGGATGTTGTCAAATAAAACAAAAATTCAAATATATTACTTCTTTACATTTGGTCTTTTTTGAATTTACTTCCGTCTCCGTTGAAAAGAACATGAATGGAACATGCTTATTAGAACATTTTCAATAAATTGTATCATCCTTTCCACCGTACCACTATCTTTTTTTAAATATGTTAGGTTATTGTATACAATCATTGTACGAGGTCGAATCACTTATATCGTGTAAATAAAATGCTAATTTGAAGACACACACACATACACTCACAATGCATGATATTCTTTAACTTAGTCTTAAAAGTTTTTTTGATTGTCAATTTTTTTCAACAAGTTTTTGTTATTTTCTCACACTTCAAATTTATATTAATTTGTATTGTTATTATTATATTATAATAGTAAATAAGATTATATAACAAAATAAAACAAGTGTGTGATAATATTTTGGTAAGGAACATTAGGACCACCTGACAATAATATTTATTAAATAATTAGTAGGTTGGTCTCAACAACTGTATCAAATAATGTGACTATTTTTTTAAAGAAATAAACTAAATTTTTATTGCAAAACTTACAAGTGGCAATAAGTTTAAACAAATTATAAGAAAAAAATCAAACTTTCGAATGTAATATTAATATTAATAATGGAACTTACATAACAAGTTTTTGTGAAAATCTTCCAAAATAGGGTGATATTAGTTGTTGTATATAAGACGCACTCATTGTCTTCCGTCTTTTTATTTTGTCCTTTAAAACCTTTTTGTTTTGATTCTTTAATAGCTCAATACAATCAGAATGTCAATGGGTCCCTACTTTCCCTGTTCCCTTCAATTACTTTGTCGCTTCACTAATTTATTAAGTTGGTATTGATTGAGTGTTTGGCCTTACCATTTTGTTCATCGATGAAGTTTAAGTATTATTTCCTACCCGATATAGGTCTTACTAGATCTTTTCACACATACATATTTTTACGCCAAGTCCCTTACGGAATAGGCACAAGTAATCATCTGCCATGTCTCCGCTGGTTTTCTCAAGTGGAAAGAATGACGATGTAAGATTGGCAGGGCAGATATACAATCTGAATGTGGATGGATATAGGTACACGGCGAGACCTAGGCTGGGATTCGATGATCAATTGGTTTTAGAGGGGAACCCCTGATAAGAAAGTTTCTATACTTTTTATCGTCGGTGCTTGGTGGAATTCCATTTTTGATAAAATTTTATTTACAAACACTTGTACTTGTACTTTCCACAATATATTTTTATTTTTATGGTTTAGTCTACCGATTTCGCTATACAAGCATAAAATAAAAAATAAATATTGTGGAAAGTACAAGTATTTGTAAATAAAATTGTATCACCCTGATAAGAAGCTTGATCACAATCGATTCAGGTCTTAGTGACCATAAACGATAGCGCAGACTAGGTCGCTCTCATACATTTTTGATGAAGTTACGCACACTATGCCGGGAGGCATCATGGCAGATTTTTCAGTATCCAATGCTACCTAAAGTCCCCAAAGAGTAACGTAAAAATGATATTATTAATAACATCAATAACGGGCTAATGTCATTTTACTACTAAAGTTTTGTATGATAATTACCAAAGGTCGCACTTTCCATACTTGACAATTTTGTAGTAGAGATGCCACTCTTCGTTTTTACTCTACTCTTCGGTACTGAGTTACAAAAATCCACCGGATTACAATGAATTTCGTGTTTATATTGAGTAAAATTAGTCAATTTTGGTGACATTTTGTGCAATTTGGTTCAGTAAAAGTGCACTAATAACTTAGCGTATCGTGTATTTCCTCATTGCCGCCAAATCTCATTATATGAGCTTGAGTAATGAGGCCACCGTTTTACCTAAGACCCTGACATGACTTATTGACGACTTATGACTAATTACAATTGAAATGACGCCTCGTTGGTCGAGTGACTAGCGTACACGCCTGACTACATCGACCAACCGCGAGGCTCGGGTTCGATCCCGACGGGGCAGGCATTTGTGTGATGAACATTTAAATGCCTGCATTTCCGGGTCTGGGTGTTTATTAAATTTATTCTTGTATCTATTTAATTATGTTTAGTAGGTAATATCGTTGACTAACACACATAACACAAGCATAAAATTTGCTTACTTTGGGGCTAGATGCAATTTGTGTGATTTGTCCAGGGATATTTATTTTATTATTTATTATTTAATTCTGTTTTCAGTAAATTCGATGCAAATTGATGCTAATTTCTACTTAAATAAGGGTGATGTCAAGAGTCTCCGAAACCGGCGTGTTTGTATGAAAAGGGTAATGAATGTGAAGGAAGCAAGACAGGTTTGTCAGGATCGTGAGGTCTGGCACTCGATACTCTCTGCCTAGCCCGTAAGGGACTTGGCGTGAATATATGTATGTATGTAAATAATGGCAAAATGCTTACGCGAATGAATGGATGCGTTGCAGCCCGGCCCGACTAAGTGTGATTTGCAATCCAATGTGCCCCGACCTGACACGTTCCGTCCCTTCAAAGGTGTACGCTGTCCTTTGAAGAGCCTAAACTCTTGATGCGTGTGAACCAATCTAAATTTCTTTACGCAGTTTCTTTTGCAACTTCATAATCTGCTTTTGAAACATAGAAATAGAAATATGCCTTTCAGCTACAGCTTAGCCTCTAGAAATCTTCAATGATACAATACAATACAAATATTCTTTATTATACATACACAGCCAGCTTGTACAACAGGCCGTCTTATCACAAAAATGCGATTTTTTACAGACAACTAACAATATAGAACAATATGTATGTACTAATAATATTGCTAAGATGAAAGATTTAATTGATTGTATTGAATAGGCTATTTATTACTTCTTATAATATACTAGTTATA
>NJDD01001462.1:17067-30349 GCA_002245505.1 Calephelis nemesis | reverse complement strand
AACTAACTTACTTTTGCTCGAGGCCTAACAACCTGACCTCAGGTTGGCAACGCACCATTACCATCTTTGTTGTCTCTAGGCGGCGTTAAATTCTTACCATCAGGAAATCCGTCTGCTTGTTTGCCTTCCTATAATATATAAAAAATACGTATAAAGTAAATACGTAAGTACCTATCTTCACGCCCAATCCCCACAGGTATGTTTTCAACCATGATCCATCAGCCACCTCTCAATACAATCATCAGATACTTATCATTAAGTTCTTGTCATCGGAAAGTTAAGGAGAATCGAATGATTCCAAACTCGATGAGTTCAAAGGCAAGCATTCAAGGATTAAGTGTCCTATCTTTGAACTCCATTATCAGACCAGCTCTGTTGCACCCAAAGCACCGGAAATACAGATCCGGCTCATCATTAATCATACATGCAGTGTACTAGAATCTGACTGTGTTTTTTTATGATATTGGCAAGCAAACAAGCAGACGGATTTTCTGATAGTAAGAAATTCCCGCCACCTAGAGACATCAAAGGTGAAAATGGTGCGTTGCCAACCTTAGGCCGGGATGTTAGGAATCGAGCAAAAGTAAGTTTACCGGCAACCTTACTCTCCGAACCGGAACACGTCAACGGCAAACGACCACATTATGGCTGTAGGAATAGGTAAGGCGGTGGTACCAATCCGGGTGAATCGCTGCGAAACTCTCCCACCTAGTCAGATGTCACGGTGTTAGTGACAGTAAGCCTAATGATTTATTTGATTTCGTAATTCGCCAAGCTACGTACTGAATATTTCAGTTTCCTTTCTTTGAAAAATATGTCCATTTTGTACTGTAATTAGGAAAGTATGGCTTCCTAAATGTAGGGCTTAAAATGGGTCAGAGCGCTTAATTCCGTTGCCTAAAATTTAAACTTGTCATTTGTAACGAACGAATATACTTTAACTTTGCAATGTTCCTTTTCTGTAATTAGTGCTGTACTTAGGTAAATATTTCTAATTTATTCGGAGAATTTTGATGATGACATATACATACAAAACTTCAATCTAAGTCCTTTAAGGGTGAGGCAGAGAGTATCAAGAGGTAAGGCCAAACCAGTCGAACATTCTTTCTCTTTTTTAAAACCAACACTTTCTTTCTATCCCTTTTTCTATTAACTCACCACTACTATCAAGGTCAGCGAGCGTCACATTAAAAAAAATCTGCAGCGCTCTCATTTCGACTAAATGAACTCAAGCTTTTTCACAACAACGTTAGGATAAACACATAATTATGCAAAACAAATCTAGAACCCTAACCCAAACTCTCAATTCGAAATAACCCTATATTTCCTGCACATGCTCTCTTGTGTCTGTTCTGATAGAGATTTTATGAAGGATTGCATGACAGACCATATTTAATTAGATTTAAGTATACAAATAATAATCGCCTCTGTGGTCGAGCGGTCTGGATGTTGGACTTGACTACATGAGGTCTCGGGTTCGAATCCCGGGTCGGGCAACAAAAAGAAAATTGCATTTTTCTTCTAATAAAAAAAAATGTTGGTCGGGATTGGAAACGTGCCCAGTTGGCGATAGACTTGCCACCTATCACATTATGGGATTTAGTATCTTCGTCTAGTCGTGGGTGCCCTGGTTGTGCCTCTGCCTACCTCTTCGGGGATATGGGCGTGAAGATACTTACTTTTTTTTAAGTATACAATAATACAGTTCTCAAGTTCTCGAGAGAAAAGTTCTCGAGTGGAGACCACGTACCGGCAAGCGAAGCAAAGGATGGCCACCCACGAGATGGACAGACGACCTTATGAGGGTCGCGGGGTCTCGCTGGATGCAGACTGCTTCCATCCGGTCGAAGTGGAAGTCAACGGGGGTGGCCTATGATCAGCAGTGGACATCCTATGGCTGAAATGATGATGATGATAAAATAATACACAGAAGGCAAAACCAATTGTAAAAATTTACAAAATATGTCAATTTTTGCCGGAATAAAGAGAAAACACATTTTTTTTTGCATAAATGAAATAAGTATTGTGTAGGTATTTATTGAGTAAATTTAGTCAATTTTGGTTTCACTTTATACGGTTTTGTGCACAAGTGAAGTATATAAATGTAGTTAATTAATTAAGTTAATACAAATGTCAAGTATTTCCATTTCTCACTCGATTAGCTTACATAAGGATATTATTACGGCTTTGACTAAGACCCTGATATGACTGATTTGCAATTTATAACGTTATAAAATAATTTCAGCATTTGCAAAATCTAGTAATAAATTAATTAAATTCAATAAACTTGATTAGGTACTCTCAAAATTGAAACAGAAAGTATTTTTTTACTACTACAAAAAGACAAATATATTTTATTTCCTTTTTCAATTTTCTTTGCAATTTAACATCTTGTCTATGGAAAGCAAGACAGTGAATGGAATAATGTTAAAAGCATTGAAAAAAGTATTTTCAGCGCCCCAAATAAAAATGAGCCGTCAAGTACTTCTTGAAAGCGAAGAGACTTCTCACTTAAATGTGCCGTATTGCATTTGAATCCTGGCGAAGCTGTAACGGCTTTGCATTGGTAAAGAAAAAATACATTGTGCCACTAGATGAAATAAAGACATACACATTCAGTACCTATTTATTGTATACTAGCTATTTCCTGCGGCGTTTCCAGTGCGGTTAATGGTCCCAAAAGAACATTTCCTTCGGATATAAAAATATTTTTTAACTTATTTATTATTACTCGGGATTAGAATTACAGTTAATTTTAGAAATAAAATCTCGTTAAACAATGTACGTTCGGGATAGCCTCGAATACTAATAAACGTGTAAATCGAGTGTATACTAATAAATCAATTTTTATCTAGTCTTTTGACCTAGTATGTGATTTAACATATTTTTAATCCCAAAAATTTAACGAACTCCCGCGAGCGACCTAAATAATGGCTATCAAAATAAGTAAAACTAGCTGCGCCCCGCGGTTTCACCCGCGTAAGTCCCAATCCCGCGGGAACTCCGGGATAAAAAGTAGCCTATATGTTATTCTGGGTCTTCAGTTCCCAACTTACAAAAATTCATCGTAATCGGCTTTGTAGTTTTTGCGTGAAAGAGTAACAAACATCCATACATCCATACATACAAACTTTCGCATTTATAATATTAATAGGATATCTGAACAAGTTGCACGAATTGATTTATTAAAAAGGAAAAATAAGTGCAAGAGATCCATGTAACCCATGTGCTAGTCACTGATACTTAAAAATAATGAACTTCATAAATAACTTCAAGCAAAGTAGAAGGTAGAGATACCTACTACTAGAACACCAGTTACCTGCCAAAGATACTAAGTCCCACAATGTAATAGGAAGCAAACTTATCACCAACCGGAACATATCCAAAACTGGACAACATTTTTAATTATACTAATTTCTTATATAGGTCCAAAAATGTTATAAAATATTATAATACCATTCTCACTGTTGCAAGATCTTAGATCAAATGATATTCAATACTTTATTAAAAAGTAATGTCCTCTCATGAAAAAATCTATGATTTTAGTCATCGGCACTTGCTGGAATCCCATTGTAGACACACTTTTTTGAAATTACGTTTGTACTTTTCTACACTACACTTTATCTAATAATTTAGATTACACTTTAACCAGATTTTTAGTTGTAAAACTAAGATGATGCTGTGAAAATTAAACCTTTTGGCTGAAGGGTTAATGCGACATAAAGTGTATTTAGAGTGCAAATGTTAATTTAAAAAAGTTTGTACTATGTTGAGAATGTAAAAAAAAACTAATCGCTAATAAATAATCGCATCTGCGGTCTAGCGGTCCGGGTGTTGGACTTGACTGCTTGAGGTCCCGGGTTCGAATCCCGGGTCGGCTAACAAAAAGAAAATTGGATTTTTCCAATTATTCTAATAATAAAAAATGTTGGTCGGGATTGGAAATGTGCCCGGTTGGCGATATGCTTGCCACCTATCACATTGTGGGACTTAGTATCTTCGGCTAGTCGTAGGTGCCCTGATTGTGCCTCTGCCTACCTTTTCGAGGATATGGGCGTGAAGATACTTTAAAAAAAAATAACCTTAAAAGTCTGAATTTCATCACGTTTCTCTTGTATTTAATTACAGTTATGAGGGATCACTTTATAGTAAATTATCTTAATTAATTCACTACTTCAGAATCCTCTAAACGAATATTGTCAGTTAACCTGAGAACTCACGGAGCGGTTTTTACCGAGCCCGGTCGCGGTACTGCGGTTTTATTTCAAAACTCACGAGACCGGTATTTTGTGCACACAGCCGTTGAAATCATCGCTCGCAATTTTGTACGATTCTACGGAAGAGCGGTCGATGCCGCGGGAACCGCAAACAACCGCGGGCGCTGCTTTTATTTTTTGCACATAAATCTACATTCTACAGAACCTGCAGACCCACTGCCGCTGCAGGCGCGGTTAAAAACCGCTGCGTGTGTTCTTGTGCGGTTTCTTTATTTCCAAAAAGTAGTTATTTCCAAAAGTAGGTGTCAAAATTTTTCAATTAACTAACTGTATTCCTTTACCGTAAATCGAACCCAGCCCACGTATACATTTGGTTGGGTTAGGCGTTTGTTTTAACCTTGACTGTCCTTATATCGCTACTATACACATTCCTGTCTTAATATTCTTCAGTTATGCGGGATCAAAATAATTAACATAAATAAATAATAATACAACTTGAATCTAACCTCAAATTAAGCACATTTTATGCTTGTGTTATGGGTGCTGTTTACCAGAATAAATTTAAGAAACACCGAAACCCGGAAATGCAGATGTCTAAATGTTCAATAGACATTGACATTTGACGACCCCCCGTCGCTGATTGAATCTGAGGCGATCGAATAAAGAGTAGGTAAAAGTAGATTTTCAATATTCCATGTATAAATTGCCTAAAATAATTTAAGAGCAGTAGAATTACAAAAAAAAATGTGTGTGTACTTATGTACACGCGTCAGAAGTTATACTTCTTCGGAGTAATAAGATAAAAATCTTTTTAAAAAATGTATCTTTTGCCTTATTTCACATATCTAGACAAAATGACACTAACCATAGAAATTACTTTTACCTTGTTGGTACCTTTTTTTGAAAAACTAAAATGTTATCTATAGCTAACTTCATCATGTCGGTTTTTCGTGACGGTGTGCGCGCGCATAGTAAAAATTTACCCTCATCATTTTTTCCTAACGCTCCAAAAGAAGTATAACTTCAAAAACAACGCCAATTACTTCATTGTCACGTTCCAATTTGTTGTTTTTTTTTTTCAAAAGAAACTAAGCTAATGATTCCGAGTTGATCCCATACGAATTTTATAAACGGTGCTTTATCTATATTATTATCCCCGTGTTGATCCGGGCTCCTTTGTAGAATAAACCATCTGCCTTCCTTGCCAGGCAGCTCATAAAAGGCGAGCATATGCTCACCGTCACTAACACCGTGACATCTGGCTAGGTGGTAGAGTTTCGCAGCGACTCGTCCGGATGGGTACCATCGCCTTACCTATTCCTGCCGCCATAACGTCATGACGTGTTCCGGTTCGGAGGGTAAGGTAGCAGGTAAACTTACTTTTGCTCGAGGTCTAACATCCTGACCTCAGGTTGGCAACGCACCATTGCCATCTTTGGTGTCTCTAGGCGGCGTGAATTTCTTACCATCAGGAAATACGTCTGCTTGTTTGCCTTCCTATAACATTAAAAAAATATGTAATAAACGATCTCACATGGACGAACTAAATAATCCTACTGACTTAAACTCGGAAAATTAAACCTTCGGAGTGACTCACAAAACAAAACAAACTTTTGTCATAAAAATGTTTGTCTTTTTCTCTACAGCATCACTTTCCTTCATCTATCCTTCATTCCTTTTGACACCTAATAACACATTGGACAGGACACGATGAAATGTTATTTATTTTAGTTTTCTAGAACTTTTTCTAAATTAAAGACAAACAAGCAAGTTACAGATAGCATTGATCTAGGAATCTACGTCTATCCTGCAAAGGACTTGATAAGAAGATATGTTTGTATAATTAATTTGACCTACACGTTCAAATATTTGATCAGTTTGGGGTTTAAGCTGTGAAAGCTGATTTAATAACAGTAGGGGTCGTTATGTCGTATGTGTTTTTTCCCCGTGTTGGTCCGGGCTCCTTTGCAGAATAGACCATCTGCCTTTCTTGCCAGGCAGCTCTTAAAAGGCGAGCATAGGCTTATCATCACTAACACCGTGACATCTGACTAGGTGGTAGAGTTTCGCAGCGACTCGCCCGGATTGGTACCACCGCCTTACCTATTCCTGCCGCCATAACGTCATGACGTGTTGCGGTTCAGAGGGTAAGGTAGCCGGTAAGCTTACTTTTGCTGGAGGCCTAACATCCTGACCTCAGGTTGGCAACGCACCATTACCATCTTTGGTGTCTGTAGGCGGCGTGAATTTCTTACCATCAGGAAATCCGTCTGCTTGTTTGCCTTCCTATAACATAAAAAAAATGTGTCGTAAATGAATGAATGAATGAATACACTTTATTATGCACCAAAATTAACAAGATAATACACACTCTTTTTATTATAATAATATTTAACTTAGGTGCACAAAGGCGGTCTTATCGCTTCAGAGCGATCTCTGCCAGACAACCTTAGGTTGAAGGAGACAATTTAAGTAATTTAAAAAACTAAGGTAGGGCTTCATAAAAGAAAAACTTATGCTAATCTAATAAATATATTGTTTTATTTCATATAAAACATACACGTTAAATAAAGTGCGTTAAATATACATACAAATAATAAGCACTAAAAAAAAAAGTATCTTCACGCCCATATCCCCGAAGAGGTAGGCAGAGGCACAACCCGGGCACCCACGACTAGCTAAAGATACTAAGTCCCATAATGTGATAGGTGGCAAGCCTATCGCCAACCGGGCACGTTTCCAATCCCGACCAACATCTTTTATTAATTAGAAAATTGGAAAAATCCAATCTTCTTTTTGTTGGCCAACCCGGGATTCGAACCCGAGACCTCATGCAGTCAAGTCCAACACCCGGACTGCTCGACCACAGAGGCGATTATAAGCACTAAATTACAAAAATGCATATATCATACGTATATTACCAATAAATTTATAATAAATAAATAAATAAATACATAAATGATACACGTATATGTATGCTATGATACAACAGACATACATACACGTTACAAACACACGTTATAACTGTGTGCCACTGCAAATGTGTTACACTCCTGTTTTCCCCTCGAGGGTTAAAAATGTTCTTAACATGGAAGTGACAACTCTGAGAACTGTACATAAATTATTTCTCTTATAGACCCAAACAAAACTTAGTCGAAAAGCGTTTACTGAAAGCGCGAAACCATCCAGAAATCCAGTAGAAGCTATTACCATTTTGCACTGGAATAGAGGGAACAATAGGACAGCACAAACAAACAAACAGTACTACGACACTTGTAGCTTAATGAAATGCTTAATATATCATTAGTTTCAGCTTCGTTCTACGAGAAAAGCCAAAGAATTTGTGTAACTAGGCCATTTGTGTTTTATCCAAGCGCGGTATTTCAGTGTATTTCATAAAAAACAACGTTATATAAAAAAAACATAGGAGGAGGTTTAGACAACAATGCACTTTCTAAATTATTTTATCATAAATTCATTAATTTTTAAGCAACCTGTGACAAAACTTATTCGTAACATACTGTCACAAATACAAAATCCGCAACATAGATACACATACACAAACAGAGGGAGAAAGAAGAAGGGAGTGAAAGGGGGAGAGAGAGGGGGTATCAAACTTGCAACACGCTTTTTTCGATCGAGGGATATGAAATAAATTGTTATTAATAATATACCATTACCTTTTTTTGCTTTGTTTAGAAATAGTTCTTTATATTTCTACTAGCGGCCCGGTACGTGCTTCGCAACGTATTTGACCGCATGAATGACATAGTACAACAAAACTACTAAAAAGAAAAAAAGTAACTGAAAAAATATTCAGTATGTACACAATCCCCATCGAAAACAAGTTTCAATTTGACTGAAAAATACCCATTAATGAAATGATCCGTCATTTATTGAATTCATTTGTTACAAAAAACTAAAATTTTATAAATGAGGAACCGTTCGACTGATTTTATGTAAACTTTTCATAAACTACCTACTAAATAGTCCGAACAAAGCCTAAACATTTGGTTTGGATAGGTGAGCCCGTTCTTGAGTTATAAAATTACGAAGAAAAGTGCCATATAATAAAAAATATATATAGATAAGTACAAATAATTCTAAAGATATTAAATAAACTATTTTCTTTCAGCGCCCGAAATAAAAATGAGCCCAGAAGCGTTCCTTGAAAGCGGAGAGACTTTATCACTGAAATGTGCCGTATTACATTTGAATCCTGGAGAAGCTGTTACAGCTTTGCACTGGTATAGAGGGAACAATAGTACCCCGCTTGATGAAATACGAGGCGGAGTACTTGTCGAGACAGACCTTCTGACGCTAACAAGCCATCTTCAGGTAAATTGCTTTTGCTGTCTAGAAACTAGTTATCTGGAAATATCAAAGTGCTTACTTTTAAGAAAATTGTAAGTGGAGACAGTTTTCCCTAACAGTGAATTGCTTTTATTCCTTTGGAGACTAGATTAGGTCGAGATTCTTTTATAGATTTCTAGGATTTGAGTTTCTTTCGTGATAGGTCAGCGAAAAGCGGGTCCCCTGATGGTGAGACAACCATAGTCTATAGATAGCTATAGTTTTTAAAAAATACTTGACTATTTTATGATATTGGGAGGCAAACAAGCAAACGGATTTCCTGGTGGTAAGAAATTCACGCCACCTAGACACAACAAAGGTGGTAATGGTGCGTTGCCGAGATGTTAGGCCTCGAGCAAATTTTCATCACACAAATGTCTAACCCCCTAGGGAACTCTTTACTCACATCAGAAATAATCCTGAACACTAGTGCTTGTTTCATCTCGTTCATAATAAAAAATAATATATATTATATTTTGTCTGTGCTTACATAATAAGAAACGTATTTAAAAAGTAAAATACCCGACTGTGTTAAATGTAAACTGCAATTTCAAGGTAAAATCGCTGTTATTATTGTTATGAACTTTGTTAGTGAATAATTAGTTAGTAACTTCACGTCCATATCGGAAGAGGAAGGGTAGGCAGAGGAAAAATCAGGGTACCCACGACTAGTCGAAGAAACTAAGTCCCAATCTGTGATAAGGTAGGATGCTAATTGCTAATCGGTCACGTATCCAATCCCGGGCAACGTTATTTTTATTAGAAAATTGGAAATATGCATTTTCTATTTTTTTGTTGCTCAACCCGGAGATTGAACCCGGGACCTTAAGTACGACGCGGAACTGCTAGACCACAGAGGCGACTGTTCACTTGTTCAGTCTTATTTTTTAATGGATGTCGGAAAAAATGTACAGGAATGTTTGTAAGAAAAATTTTGCTTAAATAAACTTGTCGAGATAAACCTTCTGACGCAGCTGAAGATAGCTCGTTAAGCCATTTTCAGGTAAATTGCTTTTGCTTCCATACAACTAGTTATCTAGACTTGTTTATTTGTGAGGAAGTTGTAAATAGCGAAAAGTATTTTCACCTCTTAATAGGCCTTTTGGTGAAAATGGATTTAGTTTTTGTGATATACTTAAGTTAGGTTTTTTATGCTCGTCATTGGGGGTTTTTGCCGTAATCCCCACGCTTGGCGGGCAGGCGCGCTGCACCGGAGGACGTAGTGTTGGACGACCTCCCACCCGGTGGACTGATGACCTGGTCAAAGTCGCGGGGAGTCGCTGGATACAAGCGGCTGGTGACCGTGACTTGTGGTGCTCTTTGGGGGAGGCCCATGTCCAGCAGTGGACGTCCTCCGGCTGATGATGATGATGATATAAGTTAGTGAAGTGAGTGATGTTACTGGTGTGTTGCTGTCTTATTTCTGAAATCTAAAGTCAAAATGGTAGTCAAGATAGTAGTTAGTGAGTCGGTAGATCCCTACCCGGGCACATTGCTGCATAGCACTACTAGCATTGGTCGCCTTTGACCGCCTCGTATGACCTGCTTGACAGGACGACAGATGATCTTTGGTGCACAGAAGACCCGGACCAACAGAGGCTATTTTTTTTTTAGTTTTCATTATTTATAGATCGCCTCTGTGGTCTAGCGCTTCAGGTGTTGCACTTGACTGCATGAGGTCCCGGGTTCGAATCCCGGGTCGGGCAACAAAAATGAAAATTGGGTTTTTCCAATTTTCTAATTTAAAAAAATGTTGCTCGGGATTGGATATGTGCCCGGTTGGCGATAGGCTTGCCACCTATCACATTGTGGGACTTAGTGTCTTCGGCTAGTCGTGGGTGCCCTGGTTGTGCCTCTGACTACCTCTACGGGGATATGGGCGTGAAGATACTTAATTACTTAGTTTTCATTACAATTTAACTTTAGACCTCGTCAATTCTATTTACTCCTAAAAAAGGTAATAACGAAGTAGAATAATAATATATTATTACCATGTTCGCCAACGACACCAATATATTAAAATTGCATCAAACTATCATAAAATAATATTAAAATGACAAGCATAAATATATTATGTATTAATATTATTGCAGTAACGATATAAAGTTAATTAATATTAAATAATCACAGGTAAAGAGATAAAAAATAAGTTTCATAAGAGAAATAGAAAATTAGATTTAATTTCGAAGATATTTATTTAACCATTTCTAACATTTTGGTTTTAATTAGCCTTTCAAGTTAATGAAAGCTATTAATTTCGTTATTTATTTCGTAAATGAATTATAACTAGTCTAAAATGAATTGATAACATTTCAACTTAATTAGCCCTTTCATTGCCTTAAGGGAGGGTTTTGGGAGAGGATTGTTAATTTAATTGGGAAGTCAACAAATAATTTGTGATTGAATAAAAATTGTAAGAAAAAAACGTACCCGCTATTTAGCGGATTATAGGTACAGCTTGAGGGTGCGTTGCTAGCACCTATAACATCTATGGTACGTAAGAGACAGTTAATTTATGGCTGAAGATATGACATAGAGGCTCCAGGAATTCACAATTATATAGGTTACCTAGGTAATTTAACCAGTGTGTGTTACCAGTGATGACCTACGGCACCGAGACGTGGTCTCTTACTGTGGGCCTGATAAACAAGCTCAAGGTTGCACAGCGAGCTATGTGGAGCGGGCTATGCTCGGGGTTTCGCTGCGAGATCGATTCAAAAATGAGGAGATCCGCAGGCGAACGAAAGTCACCGACATAGCCAGCCGGGTTTGCAAGCTGAAGTGGCAGTGGGCGGGGCACATAGCGCGGAGAACCGTTGGGGCAGAAAAGTTCTCGAGTGGAGAACACGTACCGGCAAACGAAGCATAGGACGGCCACCCACGAGATGGACAGACGACCTTATGAGGGTCGCGGGTTCTCGCTGGATGCAGGCCGCTTCCATCCGGTCGAAGTGGACGTCAACGGGGGAGGCCTATGTTCAGCAGTGGACGTCCTATGGCTGAAATGATGATGATGATGATAGGTTACCTAACCTTCTGGACCTGAAAATGATACTAACAATTTGGCAGCAGGAACAACTAGGACGTTTAATCCATACATAAAGGTATTCTTGCAGAACATTACTGTATGAAAACAGTTCAAAAGATACTAGAAAGTTCTTCTCGAGCTTCTTTCATTACAAATTTTACTTACTATTATTTTAAACTAGCTATTCCCGCGAACTTTGTTCCGCCCGTTCAGTTTGTATGGAAAAATTAAAAATGTTGTTTTTCCCAGTTTCCTCATAATCGAACCGGATAACATGTATCCTATGTCCTTGTCCTGGTTCTAAGCTAACTCCCCACCAATTTTCAGCCTAATCGGTTGAGCCGTTCTTAAGTTATAAATAGTGTAACTAACACCACTTTGTTTTATATATATAGATTAGAAAGTGTGTTTGTTTGTATAAACTTCTTTTACTTAGTAAAGAATTAATGTTAGTATATCATTTTTGTGTGTCGACAGAGATCTCATAAGAAACAGAGAGAGAATAAAATGTACGAGCTTATCACGTACATTTTTTTATGACATTGGAAGGTAAACAAACAGACGGATTTCCTGATGGTAAGAAATTTTCAGAGACACCAAAGATGGTAATGGTGCGTTGCCAACCTAAGGTCAGGATGTTAGGCCTCGAGAAAAAGTAAGTTTACCGGCTACCTTACCCTCCGAACCGGAACACGTCATGACGCTTAAGGTTAAGCATAAAAGTATCTTCACGCCCATATCCCCGAAGAGGTAGGCAGAGGCACAACCAGGGTATCCACAACTAGCCGAAGATACTAAGTCCTACAATGCGATAGGTGGCAAGCCTATCGCCAACCGGGCACATATCCTATCTCGACCAACATTTTTTTTTATTAGAAAATTGGAAAAACCTAATTTTTCTTTTGTTGCCCGACCCGGGATTCGAACCCGGGACCTCATGCAGTCAAGTCCAACAACTGAACCGCTAGACCACAGAGGCGATTATGATTCTAAAGATGGCAAAAGTCATAGATCCATCCGTACTCGGCTTAATTGCTACACTACTAGTGATGCCTGTAATATAAATTTGGTCTATGCTTGCTCTTACGAACTGCCTGATAAAGATGCAGAGGCTCTATTTTACTCAGAGGACTTGGACCTGCATGGGGAAAATATAAGATATAATAATCTGGAGGAGACAGCTAAGTAAGTCACGGTGTTAGTGACTGTCAAATCGATTCTTTCAAGCTTAAAATCACGGGGAAAAATTAAAAAAGCGTAGAGTATCATTTAATATTGCTGTAAGAGAAAATACATTTGCTATATCATATAATATTCCACCGCAAATTTGGGTCATTGATACGTTCCCGATTTATATACGGGATTTTACAAATGAGCTAGCCTTTGATTGGGATCACGTTAATTCAGCGTAATAGACCTATTTATGTTAGTGGCTTTACGAATAAACAAATGAAGATATACTACATTAAAACAAGCCCACTTGTTACAATATGGCCCAATTTTGAAACACACGGGCTATTTTGAACTAACGAACTTTGACCGACTATTTGGACGTATGGTTAGAGTGCACGTCTAACTTTATCAACCACTCACAAGGCTCGAGTTCGATTCCGGAACTCCAAACCGGAACACGTCATGACGTTATGGCGGCAGGAATAGGTAAGGCGGTGGTACCAATCCAGGT
>NJDD01001462.1:1795-14841 GCA_002245505.1 Calephelis nemesis | reverse complement strand
ATAGCAAATGTATTTTCTCTTACAGCAATATTAAATGATACTCTACGCTTTTTTAATTTTTCCCCGTGATTTTAAGCTTGAAAGAATCGATTTGACAGTCACTAACACTGTGACTTACTTATCTGTCTCCTCCAGATTATTATGTCTTATATATATATATGATGATGATGATTATATTGTCGCCTTATTTAAATTGCTCTCTTGATAACATTTACCTCAGTAAAATAACCAGTGGTAGTGACTCTGCTGTTTAATAAAACTTATCGCCTCTGTGGTCTAGCGGTCCGGGTGTTGGACTTGACTGTATGAGGTCCCGGGTTCGAATCCCGTATCGGGCAACAAAAAGAAAAGTGGATTTTTCAAATTTTCTAATAAAAAAAAATGTTGCTCGGTATTGGAAATGTGCCTGGTTGGCGATAGACTTGCCACCTATCACATTGTGGGACTTAGTGTCTTCGGCTAGTCGTGGGTGCCCTAGTTGTGCCTCTATCTACCTCTTCGGGGATATGGGCGTGAAGATACTTAGAATCATAATATAATAAAGTCATGTTCCAAAAGCTAAGGTAACCGGTAGACTTGCAAAATAGGTCTAATATCACGACCATAGGACAGCGTCGCACCAATAACATCAGGAAAATCGTGTGTTTGCTGTTTGCTTTCGTGTGTACGTTGCTTTATGTAATTATTTTTCTGATATATAAATAGATAGAAAAATGTATGTTAGGAAGTTGGTACAAAATACTTAACAGTTTCAACATAATCATATACTCATGTGTTTGTTTAGTGAAATTGAATTTTTATTTTTACCGCCACGTTGGTAGGGGGGTGAAAGTACACACCTAAATACATGCACTTACCACAAGGCTTGGGTTCGGTTCTCGACGCCAGAGGTATTCGTGTAATGAACATCGGTTACCATATTTCCGGATCTTGGTGATAATCATGCTTGTTCCAGCACACATTTAATTTTATTTAAATTCGTTGACTATTATCCTAAATACAAGTAAGAAAGTAGCTTACTTAGGGGGTAGATAAATTTGTGTTATTTTTCTTTGGCCCTAAACATCAATTTTGCGTATTATATATTCTATTCCTATTATTATTGTATCCCCGTGTTGGTCCGGGCTCCTTTGTAGAATAGACCATCTGCCTTCCTTGCCAGGCAACTCGTAAAAGGCGAGCATAGGCTCACCGTCCCTAACACCGTGACAACTGACTAGGTGGTAGAGCTTCGCAGCAACTCGCCCGGATTGGTACCACCGCCTTACCTATTCCTGCCGCCGTAACGTCATGACATGTTCCGGTTCGGAGGGTAAGGTAGCCGGTAAACTTATTTTTGCTCGAGGCCTAACATCCCGGCCTCAGGTTGGCAACGCACCATTACCTTCGGTGTCTCTAGGCGTCGTGAATTTCTTACCATCAAGAAATCCGTCTGCTTGTTTGCCTTCCAATATCATAAAAAAAAAATCTAAATATTTATTTCACATTAATTAACAGCGATGGAAAACATAGACTGTTATAAGTTTGACGTGTGTTAAAAACTAGCTGTTTCGCACTAGACTTCATTAGCGTAAAACTGATTTTAATACAAATTTTATTTACCCAAAAAAGTCCCAAGAATGTTGATTTTTGCAAAAAAATATCCTATGTTTGAACTCAGGTCTTTACCTATATGCATATCAAATTAAGCCACAATCAATTCAGTGCCTTTGCCGTGTGACTAATAACAGACAGACAGAAAGACAGACTTTCGCATTTGTAATATTAGTATGAAAGTACTCTATACTGAACACTACCTCTAACAATTTGAATACTTATTTTGAAAGGACTTTATTTAAACATCCTACCAGTTTCACTGTTTCCAGCAGCATCAGGGCTACAATTAAAAATATGAGTATTTGTGTTTCACCAAGTGCCAACTTTGGTAATTTTATAAATATAAAAATTAATCTCCAGTTTGCGTGGTCGTCGCATCATGCCTGGACGGATAGGGCAACTTTTTTCATTATTTTTTTGTTGTTTAGCTATTGCCAGAAGAAGGATCTAATAAAGAGAAAAACCGATACTGTTTTTTTATGCAAACTGTTAGTAGCCGTTAATGTTAGGCGATAAACAGTTCACTGGGTGGGCTAGTATAAAATAAGAAAGCTATTAATATTAATGTGAAATGTTTTAGTTTAAATGTAACAATAATGTTTTGGCAGTTCAATTTACTGTGATGTTAAGGTGTATTATCCTTAGCCGTGTACTACTCAATCACCTCTGTCAACGTAACAGTTTATAAATTCGTGCACAAATGTTAAGATGTTAACACACCGGTACGCGCTGGAAAAACTGGAGAAAACTTGTAAATTTTAAAGCAGAGATTTACATAGTTTATTTCTAACTGTAGGTACAATTTCATGAGATTCAAATATTTTTGCGTAATTCTTCCACGGTAATGTTATCTATATTATAATATTACCATGATTCTACTATACAGGATGACTTTCAATAGACTGGCCAAATTTTAATATAAGGGAGTTAAGGCTAAAATTATAGTTTATTTTAAATTTTAAACGCCTATTTGTAATATTTACTTTTACGACATTCGTTTAAAATAGTGTCCTTAATTATACTTGTTTACACGCTACGTAGAGCCTAATATAAATCGCATTATTTTAAATATTTTATTACCTTATTATTAAATAATATCAAGTATATTTATCCGAAGGTGGTGTTAAGAGTCTTCGTAACCGGCATGTTTGTAGGAAAAGGGTAATGAAAGTGAAGGAAGCTAGACAGGTTTATCAGAATTGTGAGGTCTGGCACTCGGTACTCCCCGTAAGGGACTTGGCCTGAAGATATATATATTTATATGTGTATATGTATATGTATTTTATTAATTCGAGAATGAAGAGTGTTATCGATTTGAAACCCACTCTCAGAATTTGGCTGGCCATTTAACTGTTACCCTGTATAATGAGATGATTTACACTATAATGTCGCCTCTGTGGTCTAGCGGTCCGGGTGTTGGATTTAACTGCATGAGGTCCCGGGTTCGAATACCTTGTTGGCCAACAAAAGAAAATTGTATTTTTCCAATTTTCTAATAAAAAAAAAATGTTGGTCGGGATTGGAAATGTGCCCGGTTGGCAATACGCTTGCCACCTACCACATTGTGGGACTTAGTGTCTTCGGCTAGTCGTGGATGCCCTGGTTGTGTCTGTGCCTACCTCTTCGGGGATACGGGCGTGAAGATACTTTTTTTTATAATATGGCACATTTTTGACCACTTCGTCGGTCGAGGGATTAACGAACGCGCTCAACGCGACCGACCAACCGCGAGGCGTGGGTTCGTTTCCCAATGAGCTCGGATATTTGTGTCATATCTTTATTTACAAGTAAACATCCAGAATGTTTACTCAATTCATTTATATATATGTATCTTTGAATACTCTTGACTAATACGTATATAACAAGCATAAAACGTGTAATTTTGACCACAGATATTTCTTCGTTTATTTTTTTGTAGGAAAATCACATTCACATCAACAGAAATAACGCAACAAAAGCAAAACAGATTGATATTTCGCTACTATAATAGTTTCGCAGAAGTTCGCTGCTACATGAGAAAGCATCGGTGTGTTAACAGCATTAGTCAACGACGACATTACGCATCCTGAGAATTACATTTTGTAATGCTCATCTTATAACACAATTAAAATTGAATTTCTGTTTACTGTTCTGCGAAAATTGAAACCCGAAGAATACCGCCTTTTGTAAATCCATCTCAGCGAATTTATGTCCTAAATAATAAAAGTCACCATGACTACATGGAATTTTCTAATTGAATTATATTAAATGTTAAAAATTGAATTTAACGTAATTTCACAATATTTATTTTGTGATATGACGTGACGTGTAATGTTAAAAACAAAGACCATACATGGCACAGGTGCGTCGCTGTCCTGAATCTGGGATATTAGACTTATAGTGCAAGTTTAAAGGCTACCCTACCTTCCGCATCGGACATCCGCACATGACAGAGCCATTGTAGCAACAGGAATAGGTAAGGCGGTGGATTCCTACCCAGGTAAGTTTTTTTTATAGAAGAGGAGGCAAATGAGCAAGTGGGTCACCTGATGGGAAGTGATCACCACCGCCGACGGACATCCGCAACAGCAGGAGTATCACGGATGCTTTGACGACCTTTAAGTAATCACGCTCTTTTCTTGAAGGTTCCTAAGTCAAAATCGTTTGGAAATACCGCCCTCGGTAACTTTTTCCGCAAAGGTGTTATGCGGGGTAAGAAATGTCTTCGGAATCGCACAGTTGTAGATCGCCACGCATCAAGATGATGGGCTTACTCTACCGCCGACGGTCTTGTTGGGACTGACCTATGCCTTAACCAATCTTACGAGCTGCCTGGTAGAGAGGCAGATAGATGATCTATTCCATTCAGCGGATCAGGGTCACGCAGTGAATAATCATTTCTCTCCAATATTTTTGTTATTTTGTTAAAGCAATTAAGTATTTTTTGTTGAAATTACTTAATCTCTATTACGAGTTCAAGCGTTTTTAGATTTTTAATTTTTTATTAAATAATGGATTTTTATTTATTTTGGAGGGTAAGGTAGCCGGTAAACTTACTTTTGCTCGAGGCCTAACATCCCGGCCTCAGTTTGGCAACGCACCATTACCACCTTTGGTGTCTCTAGGCGGCGTGAATTTCTTACTATCAGGAAACCCGTCTGCTTGTTTGCCTTCCAATATCATAAAACAAGTATTTAGTCAATATCGGGTGAATATTTACTGGGTGTTAGAATTTCGTAGCGACTCGCCCGGATTGGACCACTGCATTATTTATTCCTGTCGCCATAACGTCAGTGCCTTCAGTTGACATATTCCGGTTCGAAGGATAAAGTAGCCGGTAAACTTAGTTTTGCTCGAGGCCTCACATCTCGGCAACAGGTTGGCAACGCACCATTACCACCTTTCTTATCAGGAAATCCATCTGCTTGTTTGCCTTAAAATATCACAAAAAGCTGAGCCGTAATGTTAAACTATGATAGTAAAATATTATAAATTCAATTAATTTCTATAATCCAGGCAATATTTTTATACAAACAGGTTTCAGTTTTATTGGATTTACAAATTTGATTGTCAATTATATTAATTGAACTATTTTCATACTTTAAAATCCACACTCAGCAACTAGCTTACCGGTAAACGTACGCACTAGGTCTCATACCATACATATATATCTTTGATGTATGTAGGCTATGTTTATTTCTTCCTAGCAGAAAAGTCGTGAATATATGTTGTATATAAGGCATGGTCTAGTGGTTATAAAATTGTAAATAAAAAAAAGTATCTTCACGCCCATATCCCCGAAGAGGTAGGCAGAGGCACAACCAGGGCACCCACGACTAGGCGAAGATACTAAGTCCCATAATGTGATAGGTGGCAAGCCTATCGCCAACCGGGCACGTTTTCAACCCCGACCAACATTTTTTTTATTAGAAAATTGGAAAAATTCAATTTTCTTTTTGTTGGCCGACCCGGGATTCGAACCCGAGACCTCATGCAAAAGTTGTAAATAAAATCATCAAAGTAAAAGTTGTAGGTGGTAATAAAGTTACCAATCTCCATCTTCATAACTTTTTAAACAAAAACACCTTTATATTTATAAGTATATACTTATTGTAGGTATAGAAAAACTTCTCATTTTGTTTCAAGACAGTTTATTTATTTACGATGTACAAACGATCACGATATTTTGAGACAATTAATCATAACTTTATCTTTCACGGTAAAAGATAAAACAACATTTGCGGTAAAACTCAGGGCCGTATCAACAATAAAGATTAAGTTGATTTACTTTATGTTCGTTTATTTTTATAGCAAGGAACTAAAACGATCACATTTTTACAACAAACTAACGTTAACTATATTCTATCCAGAAAAGTCGCTAACCACTAACTACATTTTATTTGAGTTTAAGTTGATAATGTTTTTATATCTGATGTTTATACACTTTAGTACTTGTGTATATATACAAAAAAGTATATTCACGCCCATATCCAAAAGTATCTTAACGCCCTGGTTGAGCAGAGGCACAACCAGGGCACCCACGACTGGCCGAAGACATTAAGTCCGACAATGTGATAGATGGTAACTTATCGCCAACTAATCATACATAACATATCCAGTCCTGGACAACGTTAATTTTATTAGAAAATTGTAAGTATATATTTTCTAAATTTATTGTTACCCGACCCGGGGATTGAATCCGGGAAATCAAGAAGTCAAATCCGACGCCGGACTGCTAGCGAACGGTTTCAAGTTTGACAACAATTGTTGAGTTTTTTTAAATTGTAATTCAGCACTGGATGACTAAAAAAATATTTTAAAGGTGTTTTGTGTTAGTGTGTTATCATCGTATTTGTTACTAACACCGTGACCATTATGTTTTTTCTATGGCATAGGACAGCAAACAAGCAAGCAGCCCTGATATTAAGAGTTGAACCTAAAATATACTGTTACTGTCAAAGGTGCGATACTGTCTTGCGGCTGAAGCGTTAGGCCAATTGTAACCGGCTACTCTACCCTCTAGACTAGTACATGATATTGGCATTATAGCAACAACATAGGCAAGACTATGATCCCTACCCAGGCAAGTGGTTGCGTAGCACTCTACCTCCAGTGATCTAGTTGATAATATCGTATTTCGCCTTTCCTCATACGAGCTGCCAAGCAGGACGGTAGTATAAGTATTTTAAGTATCTAAGTATTTCCAGACAACTTACACAAATTGAATCTAACCCCAAAGTAAGCAAATTATATGCTTGTGTTATGGGTGTTAGTCAACGATACTAATACACAGCAATGAGTAGATTCCAGAATAAATTTAACAAACACCTAGACCCGGAAATGAAGACATCTAAATGTTTATCACACAAATGCCTGCCCCCGTCGAGCTTCGCGGTAATCGAACCCGAGCCTCGCGGTAAGTCGGTGTAGTTAGGCGTGTACGCTAGCATTTCGACCAAAGGTCAGGACGAAGCGAGGAGAAGGCAAGCAGGACGGTAAATGGTTTATTCTACACAGAAAACCCGGACCAACGTAAGGAAAAATGGGGGTGAATTATTTATGCGACAACTCTTTTTCGAAGCAAGAGGATTAATATTATAGCCACAAGCTGTTAAACAAATAAATCAATAGCTAGGATGATGGTATAATTACGGGAAAGTAATTTCAAACTCTACCACTTATGCTAAACCACGGCCTTGTGATAGAAGAACCTACAGCCTACGAGCTTTTTAGCTTTTTGAGGAACCCGAAATCATACGGGTACAGGGTTAGAGTAATTGTTGGCTGATTTTACAGCCTTATCCGGGGGATTATCCGGTTATAATAATGAACTTATCCTTACAATTTAAAACGCTTTTTCACTCGGGTTTTAAATAAAACAAGGTCCGTTTGTAATAACAGAGTACACAGTTTCTCGATCCGTCGGTTGAAAGCATTTTATACAACGGTTATATGGCGAGTCCCCACTTAGAGCGTCTGGTTTAAGTAACATATTTATTATCTTATATACTGTAAAATATATAAAATAGCAGTTGTTAAATATTATTTACCTTAAAAGTTGTCTAGCAGAAATCGCTTTAACACGGCATTAAACTATAATATGTATAAATACATTAATTTATTCATTCTTTATAAAGTATTATATACACGTTTCGACATTTTTTGAAATGAAATGAAATGAAAATTGTTTTTTTGCGGAATATGTGTGTTAAAAATTTGTTAGTAAGATATTTAAGAATACAACATATTCTACCACATTGTGGTGTGCAAATATTTAATTAAATTTAAGAAGTTCCATATTTATATACAAATGTACATTTAAATCGCAGCACTTATTTATATTTTTAATAAACATTTTATTTATTTATAAACATAAGTTTCATAATTTATTATAATTAAATTTAAAGGTAGATTAATTTTTAGTCCTATCTACCGTACACTACCACCGTTTCCAAACCTAGCCAGTCGGGAGAAGAAACGGCGAAACAATTTAAATTTCCTGTTAACCCCCTACGGATAAAGCTCCTCTTTATAAGTTTTACGTGTCCATGCCTGTCTCATGTCATTTTTTATACTACTCTTAGACCGTCTTTCACCATCTACAAGTAAAGCTCCACGTAAACTACTCGAAGATTAATGTGACAAGTAATGCACAATCGCATTGCATCACATCTGAGTAGCGTCAACCACCTCATAAATTAGCCCTTAACTAATTTGCCACTTTGTCAGTTCCAAGTAACAAGTAATCGACGAGTAGGTAGTCACCGCGTCCTTATTGTGCCTAGTTTTAATTACCTTCGTTGATTACTTTGCAAAAAAAGGTAAGTACTTATTATTGACAATTGTCTTTGGTTGAGTTAAGTACCCGGTTAGGCTTGCCTGTGGCATTTAGTGTCTTCGGTTAGTCGTGTTTACCCTGGTTGTGCCTTTGCCTATTTCTCAGGAGTGTGGGCGTAAAGATATATTTTTTAAAGTACATACTGTAAATGAAGTTAACAAAATAATCAGTATTGTGAAAAACGTAAAACGTACGTGTTAAGTTTTGTTACAATTTAAATTAACACGCACACTTACTTATTGGAAATTGGAAGGCAAACAAGCAGACGAATTTCCTGATGGTAAGAAATTCATGCCGCGAGACACACCAAAGATGATAAAGGTTCGATGCCAACCTGAGGCCGGGATGCTACACCTCGAGCAAAAGTCAGTTTACCGGCTACATTAGCCTCCGAAGCAAAACACGGCAACGGCAAGTGCTTACATTGGCAGTGGTACAAATCCGGGCGAGTCACTGCGAAACTCTACCACCTAGTCAGATTTCACGGTGTTAGTGACGGTAAGCCTATGCTTATTATTATAGTTATTATTGTAGCCTATGTATTACTATATGTATATTAAAATTTAGATTTTTTTATTTCTGACATTTTTTACAGTAAGGACAAGCAATCCTGTCGTACAGTCATTCGTTTAATCACCAGTTATATGGCAAGTTGTTGATTTACACTTTGCTTGTAAATTGAGGCAACGTACTTGAATCTTTTAGTAGCCGAATAGCTACGAAACGCAAGTATTAAATCGATATTTTACACAGTGAAATAGGCCCTAAATTATGAAAATATATCCAGCATCTAATAATAATGCAAAAAATCAAAAGCATGTCAACAAATTTATTAGCTACTAGCCGAGTTGGTAAACGTTATCCTGTCTTAATTTGAGTATTGAAAAGAAAAAGAAGTTGTTTTTCATAAAAAAACATTCGCGTAAAAATAATTAAGACAACAAAAAATAATTAGCAAAATTGATCCTTCCAGTAACGCGTTATGCATCGACCACGAAAGCTTTAAATATGTTTTTAAAAATAAATATACATGCAGTATTTCACTGTTTCTATACGACCGTAACATATTGCTTTGATTTAAACGTGAATTTATAATGAAATACGATTATTCAATATATCTAAACATTTTACTCTATAAGTGGCACCCTACACTGCTGTTTTGTCTCTGCTGTATAATTTACTGAGTGTCTAAAATTGCAGTTTATATTCATAAAGAAAGTGTTACCGGTTTTTAAATTTTTCATTTTCTAGCTCAAGCGTTCTACTTAACGAAATTCATGTTTCATTTTTTCTTTCACATTCCATATTTTAATTTAATTTTCAAATAAGCAGTTTATCATATGGGACAAGTTACTAGCTTTAAGAATTTGTTGCGAGATTTTTTTTTTGATATGTTACTGTTTTTTTAAAGTTTCTGCTGTTATTATATATTTTAAGTAATATATCAATACTATATTATTTTCCTCGTTCTCTCTTTTGTGTGTTCCCTCAGTGGTCTAGCGGTCTGATGTTGATATTCACGTGGTTCCGAATTTGAACCACAAGTTGACACAAGTAACCTTTTTTTTCATTTTTAATAAAAATATCATTGCCTTGGATTGGATATGTTTAGCTAGTCAGCGATAGGTTGGATTGGTTGGATTATTTCACAATGCACCGAACGCAGCTCTGATATGCAGTTATGTTTAACTTTGTACTAAAAAACCTCAATTTGTAAACGATAAACTGTAAGGTATAATATACTGCCACCTTACCCTGAGGTGGCAATATTTTATGGGTAAATCCGTATCCCGCATACACGACGCGTTTTCGGCTAGTCGAATATTTTTGATGATTATAGACGGCGAGATTTTTTTAACATCAGTAAAATTTCTTTTTCAAATATTTGTGTATAGTAATTTTTCGATGAACATTAAATCACAGTTGAAAGTAACACTTGTCAGTTTTAGCAATTATGAATTTTGACCAATAGTACCTACAAAACCGACGTTTAAAAAATATTACCCTAGATTTTTATCTCACGTTTCGGTTTTAATAACTGGGTGGAAAGGAGCATATGAAAATCCAAAGATTTTTGTCATATTTACACACTATGAAAAGTGACTTATCGATTGCTCTAAAACGTATATCTATTTGTTTTTTAATGACAGTTGATTTAGGATTATATTTTTGACTATTCCACCTAAATGAAGTCTGTAAAAATAGTGGTATTGTATGTAACAATAAATAATAATTATAAATAAAAATAAAAAGTATCTTCACGCCTATATCTCCGAACTGGTAGGCAGAGGCACAACCAGGGCACCCACGACTAGCCGAAGACACTAAGTCTTACAATGTGTGACAAGCCTATCGCCAACCGGGTACATATCCAATCCCAGGTAACGTTATTTAATTCAGAAAATTGAAAAAGTCACATTTTATTTTGTTTCCCGACCCGGGAATCAAACCCGGGACCTCATGAAGTCAAGTCCAACACCTGGACCGCTTGACCACAGATTAATTATTATGAATATTTTATTGAATAAGGAGACTACCTATTGTTCAACTCTGACAGTGGCACCACACCCTATCCGTCGTTTCCCGCCCTGTAATTTACCGTACGTCCCAAATAGCCGTATATATTCACGGAGAAAGTGTAAATGGTGTCTGAAATATTCCCTTCCACTTTCTGATATGTGGTAAATACTCGTTACGGAAAGGTTTTATGAGTCTTTCCATGTTTCGCCTTCATTTTGTTTCACATGTTTTATTCTATAATTGAGTAATTTGAAATTTTGAAAGTAATTTCGTAGATTACCCAGGATTTGTGGGGTAAATTCATATGTTGACTTTGAAGGTATCAATTTGCATTCTTATTAAGTATAGTATTTACATGCTTACGAATTTACTTTGTAATGAAGGGGTTTGCGGACCCCTGATAGAAAAAAGATCTGCCTAGTATTACCACATAGGTACTCATATTAACGTAAGTTTTAAAAATAATCGTATATACGTTATGCTATGCTATGCTAATCAATGTACGTTCAACCGACTTCTAATTGAGCTTCTGAATCTTCAATATGTAAAAATAAATTGCTGTTCGTTAGTCTCGCTAAAACTCGAGAACGGTTAAACCAATTTCGCTAATTTTGGTTTTGAATTATTTGTTCAAGTCCAGGAGTCCAGGTGATTACTTATATGTTTGTAAATGTATTGTAATGTATATTTTCTAGAATTGTGTCTGGCAATGGAAAACGTGTTATTTATAGAAGCTTTGTCATTCCAATAGCGTGCTTAAGATGAAATGTCGCGGCCAAACATCGCACCTACGCAGCTTATTGCCAGTATTCACGCAAAACAATAAAAACAGTCCTGGATATTAAGTTACATGTTACATTAAAACGATTTTACGGTTTATTTATGCAGTCGAAGCGCAAGACGAAGCAGAGGTCTTGTTCCATACAATATGACTGTATTTTTATTAACAAAGAGCATTGCGGATGTCGACATGCGACAGTTGACCGATCTGTATGTATACAGAATGTTTTAGATTAAAAATTCAGATTGCTGGTCTCGAAAAATTGACATTTACAAACATATAAGTAATCACACTAATATTATAAACTAGCTGTCCCAGCGATCTTCGTTCCACCCGTTCGTTTTGTATGGTAAAAAGAAAAATGTTGTTTTTCTTAGTTTTCTCGCAAGTTTTTTCCTTTTTCTTATCTTTTAAACCTTTCCTGGACTTGAACAAATAATTCAAAACCAAAATTAGCGAATAAAAAGCGAAAAAGCCGTTCGCGAGTTTTAGCGAGACAAACGAACAGCAATTTATTTTTATATAAAGATGTGAAAGTTTCTTTGTTTGGATGTTTGATGTCAATCACGCAGAAACTACTGAACGGATTTTGATGAAATTTGGTATACAGACAGGGTATGAGGTGACTTG
Source organism: Calephelis nemesis (assembly GCA_002245505.1). Lineage (NCBI taxonomy): Eukaryota > Metazoa > Arthropoda > Insecta > Lepidoptera > Riodinidae > Calephelis > Calephelis nemesis. Next base: position 2,497 of record NJDD01001462.1, on the reverse strand, counting down.
GGTGATACAATACGCTTTATCCCGATTATATGCTACCCTGGAAATTCCACGATTCCACTCCCGGGCGGAAAGCTAGTCGTTAATAAAATTTGCACCAACATATCTAAATAAACTAATTAGGTTAGGCGATATTTCAGCTTAGATGATTTCTACCTATTTGAAAGTATGTGCTTTTTCCCTTCTTTAAAAACGATAGTCTGGCTCTTCATAGATCTTACAATAAAAAAATAAATCTTTGTTATGCATTAGCCTTTTTTAAATTATTCACCATATGTAGGCCAAAGGTTTACTTTTTGTTTGGTTCAATTTGAAAAGCACTAAAGCTTATAAGTAAACAAAGGATTAAAGTATTATCTCCCACGTAGGTTAAGCTTTATTGAAAGATGATAAATAGGCAAATATCCGTTACCTGTACGGCTGACGGAGAGCAGCAATGTTATGGGTACATTTACACAATTGTCTACAATGAGAGTAATGTTTTCAGGGTTACTTCATTGCAGTGTAATTTTTTTTATTATATTGGAAGGTAAACAAGCACACGGATTTCCTGATGGCAAGAAATTCACGCCGCCTAGAGACACCAAAGGTGGTAATGGTGCGTTGCCAATCTGAGGCCGAGATGTTAGGTCTCGAGCAAAAGTAAGTTTACCAGCTACTTTTTCCTCCAAACCATAACACGTCATGACGTTATGGCGGCAGGGA
>NJDD01001461.1:44011-59885 GCA_002245505.1 Calephelis nemesis | reverse complement strand
CTTACCCTCTGAACCGGAACACGTCATGACGTTATGGCGCCAGGAATAGGTAAGGCGGTGGTACCAATCCGGGTGAGTCGCTATGAAACTCTACCACCTAGTCAGATATCACGGTGTTAGTGACGGCAAGCCTGTGCTCGCCTTTTACGAGCTGCCTGGCACAGGAAGGCAGATGGTCTATTCTACAAAGGAGCCCGGACCAACACGGGGAAATCGTTTAATTTAATTGTTTCTGTTTTTTACGGTAGTTTATTTACAAGCAGACAAGTTTCCTGACATTAAGAAATACACGATAAATACGCGCAACGCGGCCGGCGTGGCTATCTACGAGCGACTACCTATTGGTTTCAACTCAAAGGCATAACTTCCCGAGCGGAAAAACTTTTGGCTATCACAGAAAACCCACCAGGTAATTTGGAAGGTTGCTTCTTATGTTCATCTTCACTATCTTCTTCAGATGAGCTTGGATCGATCATCGTGCTAAATGTAAACCTGGAACAAGACATACCAGCGTTAAGTAAGCATATTCCAATATATAAGAAGAATTCTATACTTCTTATCGTCGGAGCTTGGTGGAATTCCATTCTTGATGTAATTTATTTAAAAAACACTTGTACTTTCCACAATATATTTTATTATTTTTTATTTCAATATTTAGCCAACCGGTTTCGCTATACAAGCATCATCAGGGCTATATGACATATAAAATAATAAAATATATTGTGGAAAGTACAAGTGTTTTTTAAATAAATTACATCATATAAGAAGAAGCTTATATTCCAATATGTATATAAGCAAAAGAGAATCAAACGAGAAATGTTGAAAAATATTTTTTCCACGCCAACGTTCTGGCTCTTGACGTATTTTAAAGTACCTTTGCTAGGAATATACGGCTCCCAGCCAATCCTGATACTTGACCTAAATTAAAACTGTATGTGGAAAATATATCTTTCTATCTACATCAAAGAAATTCCAGGAAGCAATGGGGAAAGTCTTTTAAGAATTTTAAATTTAAAACACTTTGTCAGAATAATTCAGAATCAGATAAATCTTTATTCACATGAACCATACAAGTGGTACTTGTGCACGCCGACATTTTTTTAAACTACCACCGAATCGGAATCGCTGCAGACACTGAGAAGATCCGGCGAAAGAAACTCAGCGGGCTTGTCTTTCCTCAATACTAACAGTAGCATTATAAACAAGATAAAAATACAAATCACAATCTAATTTTAACTTAAATAAAAAGTATGTCAAATTACATTACAAATTGCAGTGCGAGATTGATATCTTTATTCCCAAGCGTATTCGTCTTTCAAATAGTCTGTGACCTTATAATAAAGTTATATAACAATATATGTACCTATAATAAAGTTACAGTATTATATTATATATAATATTATAATAAAGTTACAGCCTTTCTTACATAATTCTGCTTTTATATATTTTTTACATACATATCTTCACGCCAAGTAGGAGTAGTAGTATTTCACGCGCAGTGTAGGCAGAGAGTATCGAGTGCCAGACCTCATTTTCAATTTTTTTTATAATTTTAATAATTCATACATTTTTAAGGGCCACTTGCACGTTACTAGGTTAAGTATTTAACACCGAGTTAGTGTCTAACTAGGGTTAAATCACCTTATAATTGACAGTTTAACTCAATATTAAATGTAACCCGGGAATGTGCAAGCGGCCCTAAACCTATTTAATGGTAAGGAATCCCATTTCGAAAATCCGAAACGCAATGGCGCTCATACAAACCCACTCAAATTCCGCACAAAAATCTGAATGCATGTGGCGGGCCTTAAAATACCGATTTCGGTTTCAATAAGTAAATCGTGTACGTATATGCAAAAATTAAGTAAGTATTTTTCACAGTTTTCCTGCTATTCCAATATCTGATCCAGACTTGGTGGTAATAGGACCACAGCGAAAGTACACTCTTTCAATTAAAAAAAAAAACAGTTCAGAAATGTATACATATAGGAATCGAATATAACCTCATCCTTTTTTCTAAATTTCATTACCACGTCACGATTTAATAATAATTATTTCTGGAAAAGATTTTCCTGGAATGATTCCGTCAGAAAATTATAGGTACTTAAATTTTATTTTTTTTATTCCGTCTACTTAAATTTTATTAATATCCCGTTATGACCTAGACCACTGCAACCATGATCGTCGATTACGTCGTCAATTTATATGAAAATGTATACATTACATGTATAACTCAAAACCACAAGTCTTCGTTCATTCTTTAGGTTTGGCATTCGCGCTAGCATTTTGCCATTAGTCAAATAGAAGATTGCATCAATTTGTATAAATTTACCAAAATGGGGATTAAATTATAATTAGTCATAAGCCATCAATAAGTCATGTCAGGGTCTTGGGTAAAGCGATGGCCTCAAGTGAGATTTGGCGGCAACGAGGAAATACACGATACGCTAATTTCTTCATGATTCTTCATGAGTCGCCTCTGTGGTCGAGCGGTCCGGGTGTTAGACTTGACTGCATGAGGTCTCGGGTTCGAATCGGTCAGCCAACAAAAAGAAAATTGGATTTTTCCAATTTTCCAATGAAAAAAAAATGTTGGTCGGGATTGGAAACGTGCCCGGTTGGCGATAGGCTTGCAACCTATCACATTATGGGACTTAGTATCATCGGCTAGTCGTGGGTGCCCTGGTTGTGCCTCTGCCTACCTCTTCGGGGATATGGGCGTGAAGATACTTTTTTTTCTTCATGATTATTTCATTGGCGCACTTTCACTGAACAAAATTGTACAAAATGCCGCCAACATTGACTAATTTCACTCAATATCAACACGAAATTCAATAATTATGAAAAAACTTTGACCATCTTTTCTCACGAAGGGACCATGAAACAAAACCATAAGTCTGGCCATGATTAAATTTACACGGAAGCAACTGGGAGTGGTGACCTGCCTTTCCAAACAAAATAATCAAAACCGGGGAGACCGAGGTTGACATTCCACGATCAGATCACTCGAATATTATCCGAGGGTGGTGTCAAGAGTCTCCGAAACCGGCGTGTTTGTGTGAAAAGGTAATGAATGTGAAGGAAGCCAGACAGGTTTTTCAGGATCGTAAGGCCTGGCACTCGATGCTCTCTGCCTACCCCGTAAGGGACTCAGCGTGAAGATATGTATGTATGTAAAAAATAAAAATCAAATGCTTACGTGACCGAGATAGTAGATAGAAGAGAAGGTACATAAAAGAAGGATTTTGTCGAAAAAAAATTTATTGAAATAGTGACAGGTATTCTAATCTGCTAATATGAAACAATGAAATTATAAAAAGCTTTAAAAATAAAGCCCTCATACTAAAAGCTTTATTTGAAACTTTCTTGAGCACCAGACTCAAGAGCAAAGAAGAGGGTTGAGAAGATCGTTGAAGTCTAGTTAAATATTACAAAATGTTCTCTATTTTTAGTCACCCGTGACCTTTCCGCTTGTCTAAGTATGCAAATAGATGTTCTTCAGCTAGACGGTAAAAACCCTAGTATATTTCTTTGAGACTAGTAAATTAGAAGAATACTTCTAGTATTAGATCGGGAGAGCACTGTAGGTGAACCTAGTTTTAGAGTATGAGTTTGTTACTACATGACAAATCTTCACACCAAGTCCCTAACGTGGTAGGCAGAGAATGTCGAGTGTCAAATCTCACGATCCTTGCAGACCTTTAAATGATGATTTCGGAGGATCTTGATATCGGATATATTAAAGCTATTAGATCGTGGAATGTCAACCTTGGTCTCCCGGGTAACTAACTCCATCCGCATTCGCTTTGTATATCTGCTTTGCCAATATTTCATCTTGCCCCATGTCCTTTCTCATTTTAACACCCACACTTTCAATCCAACTTTTTTTCGGATGTCACTTATACGAATGCGGCCAGCGAGCGTTCCCCACAGATTTTTCGTAGCGCTCTGGGCGCTTTGTAGCGTATGTCGTAAGTACTAGGAAAATGACCCATGTATCAACCCAGAGCTTAGCGGATTTAGTACAGAAAAACTATACCTGGGGGGTTACCATAAGCTCTTAAAACAGTACTATTTCAACAATACTAATTGTCAGTCGAGAAAGACAACCTTATGACGTATACCATAAAGTTGCTTATAAAGGCAGACATTTAGCACGATGAAAATAATACTGCTATAAGCGTTCATGGTAGAGCCCCAGAAGACATGAGGTAAGTAAGTATATTTACAGTGAAGGTACATGTAACAATCAATTCATATATTTGCTAGCTCTGACTTGTGACTTCCCTGCAAATCGAATTATGATTTTTTTTTAAATATGGATATGTTATTCTGATGTGTAAACTGTAACTTTTACTTTAAATCTTAATCTTTTTTGTATAAAAGTTCAGCCTCCAAACACACGGCTCTCCTTGATAGTAGGAGATAACGTTGGCCTATAGGCACCAGAGGTGCTAAAGGCGGATCGCTGTCGTGTGACATTTGTGTTGTTCAAGTCTATCGGCTACCCTACCCTCCGGATTGGAACATAGCAGAATCATTATGGCTGCAGGAATAGGTAAGCTGGTCGATCCCTTCCCGGGCATTTTGCTGCACAGCATTCTACCACCAGTGGTCTTTGTTGGTAATAACCTACATTATAACCAATGCTCGTCTCTTGCGAGCTGTTTTACAAAGAAGCAGATGGTCTACACTACTCAGCGTACCCGGACCAGTAGAGTTACTCTTGAAGCTCGATTCATGCAATATTGGAAATTGGAATCGAGTAGGTATGTCATTTTAGGTACTCATAAACACAAAACTGGCGAATTTTTTTTATGACATTGAAAGGCAAACAAGCAGACGGATTTCCTAATGGTAAGAAATTCCCGCCGCCTAGAGACACCAAAGGATGTAATGGTGCGTTGCCAACCGGAGGCCGGGATGTTAGGCCTCGAGCAAAAGTAAGTTTACCGGCTACCTTACCCTCCGAACCGGAACACGTCATGACGTTATGGTGGCAGGAATAGGTAAGGCGGTGGTACCAATCTGGGTGAGTCGCATTTAATTATTAACATTTAGTTATTATAGTAAAGAATAAATTCTTTTATCGGATTCGTTGAATTCATTTGTAAGTACAATGTTAATAATCTGCTAGTACTGTGTTTATAGGTACCTTAAATTATATTTACGATTGCAAATTGCAATTCGAATGATATCGAGATTCAAGAGTAACCCTAAAGTCAGGGGGACCAATCTAAATCTGTTTAGAGATTTTTTCGTCAAAGAGTCATAAACATACATTCATACAAACTATTTAAACTAGTAACTATATTCATAGGAGTTTTGGCGCCATCGAGAGAAAAGATGGTCGAAGTTTTTTCATAATTATTGAATTTCGTGTTAATATTCAGTGAAATTAGTCAATTTTGGTGGCATTTTGTACAATTTTGTTCAGTGAAAGAGCACAAATGAAATAATTATTAAGAAATTAGCGTATCGTGTATTTCCTCGTTGCTGCCAAATCTCATTACAGAGCTTGTGTAATGAGCCACCGCTTTACCCAAGAGCCTGACATGACTTCCTGACGACTTATGACTGATGACTAATTATAATTAATTGAAATTGATATAAAATTTGATGCAAATTTCTACTTGACTAATGGCTAAATACTAACGTGAAGGCCAAAACCTAAAGATAGAAGAAGAACTATATTCATATTTTATAGGATAGGATAATAGATAACTTCTCTTATCTGTAAGTATCTCATGAAAATAACTAAAATGTACGATTTTGAATGATAATAAAATCAGCGTAGGCACTTTCATAAAACTTTTATAGCTCGTAACTTTGCCTAACAGACTTCAATGAGAATCTATCTCGCCTCTGTGGTCTAAGGTCCGAAGTTGGGCATGACTTCATGATTCGGGTTTGATTCCCGGACAAGAAAAACAATGGTTTTTTTTCAATTTTCTAATGAAAATGAGTTTGCCCGCGATTGGATAAGTGCTCGGTTGGCAATAGGTTTACCACATATCAGCTGTTGAAACTTAATATCTTCAGCTGGTCGTGGGTACCCAGATTGTGCCTTTCCTTACCTCTTCGGCAAGATGGGATGATACATAATAAGCATCTATAGTTTATTTTACAAAAATTAAAGACAAAATACGGACGATCTGAACTTAATGATAAATAACGATTTTTCTTGATTTCCAGCAAAATCTTATTTTTTTCTTTTACCAAAAAAAACAATTCACGAAATTTGATGAAAACTTGCTCTTTTAAGTCCTAAACATACCGTCTTTTTTTAAATTTGTAATATTTATTTTAACTTAATATCAAAATTGCGATGAAATTTTTACTCGAAAATTCTTTCGTGCTGTGTGTATCTGTTTTTTTTAAAGTCGATAAATTTTTTATCAATATTTTTTGGTGGAGTAAAAAATACGTATTACTGTGATAAATTTTCTTTGCAGTCTTCGACATAATGCCCTAATGTTTTTATTTTTGAACTGTTAACTATCACCAAGGAGGTGATTTATTCATGATTTTTTTTTCTCTTATTATCCCTATACCTATCTAATATTAGAGATAGGGCTGTTTAATATCAGTAACTGTCTAGTTAACACTGTTATTTTTCAATAATTAACAAAAATAACTTGATAACGAAACTCTGTTAGTCCTATCTCTATCTTGTAGATGAGTTATTGAAATCCTCCGTAAAGGGGGTTATCCCAAATTTAAAAAAAACTACCTCATTTTGGATCTGAACCCGAGTCTTTCGTCTCTTGCTGAGGCCTCTTTGACCATTGAACCCAGTAAAAACTTCGAATATGTGAAGATATTTTTAATTTTCTTCAAAAATATAAAAAAAATACATTTAAAGCAAGGGAAAGTGCTAACATTAAAAGAATGTTACGGGATATATACCATTAAGGTATTTTTAATTATATAAAAACAGAGTTAAGTTTAAGTGATTAAAAAAATCTTATTAGCTTTTTAAAAGCCTACGGTCGAAGCTGCGCCGCGGGCTGTTTAAACCCGTAATTAAATGTGGCAAAATTGTCACACATTTAATACAAAAAGTAGTCGTTAAAATTATACATAATGTAATTAAGCTCGGTAATTATTTAGTCACGCCTTTTCTTTTGGGAATAACATGTATTGAGTAGCTTTTTTGTGGCGTGTAATTTTTCCACTGTAATCTACATCGCCTTTTAAATTAATTTTAATTGGCCTACAATTATTTTCGTGATGACACGAAATAAGTAATAAATCAACAATATTATTTAGTAGTTAAGTTTTAGCCCTGATGATGCTGTCAGAAGCGAAACCAGTAGGCTATTTATAAAATAATGAATTATGAGTGATACGTAAAACAGTACAAGTGTTTTCTTTTCATTTAAAGATATGAATATTTGGAAGTTTTACCAATCGCCGACGATGGAAAATATCAAATAAGTAATAAGTTCTGGACAAATGACAAATACGCTTACTTATAAAAATTTTAGGAAACGTGATTTCATTTCATGAAAATATAGATGATAAATGTTCTCCGCTGCCAGTGACAACTGCAAAACTCACTCTCACATATGTGTTGCTAAACTTTTATAATTCGTGGGCTTAATTTTCAAACCTTGTAACTCCAAAATTTTCGAAATGTTGATTTTAATTTCATCTTGTAAAAAAATATATTTATATATCTCGAATAAATATATCATATTTACAACAAACACAAGCATTTATAATATTTTAATGTAAAATAAGTTGTTTGTCTATTTTTTTATTATTAGTTATTTAATAAAACAGTTTTTTCTTCCTCCTGTAAAATTTTACCAAATGGAGATAGGGAGTTTGAAAATTAAGCCAGCATTATAGAACCTCTTTCCCTTTATGTTCCTTAGTCCTTGTAATGCGAATGCTTCCATCGTCAACTAATTTTACAAAGGCATTTGTTAAAGTTTACCAAAACACTCTGCTAGCTTCAAACACATTTTTATACAACTTTCATTAGGCATTGACGAAATAGAGGGTATTTCATACAAATTAACTTTCAAAATGAAAAGAAACTATATTTAGTAACCTTCAAAATAGAAAAAATATTGTATTAAGAAGATTATTGGCTAAACTTTTTTGCATAACCTTGATTTTATTTTTGGCAACAAATTGTGACGCATGCAGGCTTTAAAGTTAATTAATTGATAACTCATCGCGATGGAGTTACTGTCATATCCAAGCAAATCAGTGCAAAGAAGAGAAGTAAGAATAGGAAAGTAGAACTTAAATTGCAATGTGAGGAACAACTAGATTTGAAGATAAGATAAGAATGATGATGATGGCCAAAAATATAAATCTTCGACCTTCGACGATAAAATTTATAGCGTTTGACATAAATTTCTACGAAACGGTAGTAGATCTACAAAACTAAATGTACTGTATGTGAGAGGGAGAAGAAACATCCCAGATATGAAAAATCACCATGTCAATAAGGCAGAAATTGCGAAACACATTTTAGCCACTGAGACAAATGAGAATGGCTATGAGAATGAATAAACATAAAATGTCACCAGGGAAGATAGCTATAAATTGTTACTCGCCTAGAATCTAGTGATTTCAAAACTTAAGCCTCTTAAACAGCCGCAAAATCTTTAGATAAGCTCAATGTCATGTGTAGGGTATCTCAGGATAACAGACATCACAGTTGAAGGGTAGACGAAACTCCGTACATTTGACATATGGAGACGACATCGCAAACCCAGTAAGCTCGTGACCATGACCAATACATAGTTACGTTATAACAACCAACGTCGAGTTCCTGCTTACAAGTTAGTCAAAAAATGCGTTAAGACCCGTTAATAACCTAATAATAATTAGTAATTATGGAACTCATTATAATGATAGTAGATGCCTAAAAAGAAATGGCTTACAGATAATTTTTGGTTAAAATTATTATATAAACGATGAATATTAAAGACCTTAGAAGGGAACCTTGTGAAACGCCTTACCTGCCAAAAACACGCGAAATAATTGTTAATAAGATTAAGACTGAATACTTCTTTGGGTTGGTTAGCTTAATTAAAACATCAAATGAATCATAATTTATCCTTATAGTATTTACGTAATAAAACATGATTTATGCTCACGCAATGAAACGCTTTCGGCAGTAAAATACAAGGTTAAGCAGGACTAACTCAAACCTACTTCGGTTCAGTTATTTGGTGGTAGAGTAAATCAATAATATAACGATAACAATAGCACCCCGTGGTGCTCCCGGGCTCTTTACTAAAAGTAGTCCAACTTGTCCCTATCAAGCAGATCTTAAATCAATCAAGAAGCTAGCGTCTAGTTTATTTGTTGCTAATAGCGTGATTAAGCCGAGTAAAATTCATCCGGATTGGCAGCACGGCCTTGTGCAATGACAAAATCTTTGTTCGGTCATGTCTCTACACCATCTGAGCTGCAGACACTGGTCATAGTTATGAAAGGAGATTGTATAGAAAAAACTGAATGTTATGAAAATTGAAATAATGGTGTTTGAAAAAGATATATATATGAAGGATGTAAGAGTTTTAATTGATAATGTGGTATTGGAGCAAGTGAATGAAATTGTATATCATGGTTTTGTTTTTAGCAGGGATGGAAGGTACACCGCGGATGTGGATAGGAAAGTGTGTGTGTGAATGGTTTTGAGTCAAAAAGCTAGGCGAGTCTAGCTTTTTGACTCAAAACCATTCACCATTGCATAATTCTGTGCTTATTATACCAACGTTGTTGTGTGGAAGCAGGAGTTGGGTATATCAGAAAAAAACACGAATGCAGGATGAACGCAGTCAAAATGAGAGTGTTACTGAAAATCTGTGGTGTAACACTGGCTGGCCGCATTCGTAACAGTGAAATCGAAGAAAAAGTGGGATTGAAAGAAAGTGTTGGTGTTAAAAGGCGAAAGGGTATGCTCCGCTTGCACTAGTTCGTTCGTGTGGAAAGAATGACAGATGAAAGAGTGACAAAGCAGATATAGAATGCGAATGTGAATAGATGTAGGTACCCGGGGAGATAAAGGTTAATATTCAATGGTAGGATCGCTCGGATATTATCCGAGGTTTATATATCAGACACTACGTCTGAACCTGGGGGGTAAATAAGCATTAACTTAAAGGGTAGGATTAGCATTCACTTAGAAAATTTAGAAATTAAAAAAAACCTGTAGCACCTTCTTGAAATGATTCCTAAAATCAATTTCGCTTATGCCTAAGCATTCATATTCATATTACTTAATCACTCTGTAGTAATTGAGGAAGTATTATATTAAAGGCACATAAAATCTTCATTTAAACATATGTACATACATACATATCTTCACGCCAAGCCCCTTAAGTAGTAGGCAGAGAGTATCGATTGCCAGACCTCATGATCCTGACAAACCTGTTTTGCTTCCTTTACATTCAGTACCCTTTTCGTACTAACACGCCGGTTTCGAAGACTCTTGACACGACACTCGGATAATATCCGATTGATCTGATCGTGAAATGTCAGCCTTGGTCTCCCCGGGTACCTACATCCATCCACATTCGAATTGTATATCTGCTTTATCAGTGAGCGTTACACCACAGATTTTCCGTAGCGCTCTCATTTCGACTGCATTTATCTTACTTTCATGCTTTTTCTGACACACCCAACTCTCGCTTCCATACAACAATGTTGGGATAAGCACTGAATTATGCAAATCCAGTCTAGCTTTTTGACTCAAAACCCTGCTTTGGAGTAGCTTGCCCAACGCTCCATTCACACTATTCCCTGAACACACTTTCCTCTCTACATCCGCGGTGTACCTTCCATCCGTTGTGACTAAGTCTCTAATAACATAACATGTATTCCATTTCCACATGTCTTTCCCTCCAATACATCTAAATTCTCAATTAACCTAGTGACCACCGCGACATATACGTATAAATGTAAAGATAAAATAGAAAAAAAATGCAATTTCACTCGTACGAAGATTTTAAGAATGTAAGATATAAAATGAACTAATTTTTATTACAAAATTTAACTATAGTAGCTGAAAACTTTGCGTTGTACAACGCTTGTCTGAGCTCAAACTTGCAGTTATTAAAGAGCTTTGCTTTTTAAGAAGCAATAACTTTAAGTTTTGCTAATGAAAATTGCTTTTAAAATGTAAATACTAAAAGTCTTTTATCTTTACATTACATTACTTTTAATATTAATATATATGCTGGATACACAGCTGTTAAGACTGATTACGTTAGTGGAAATATTTAGTAAACTAATTGACCACCAACGAACATTTTTTTCCCATAGTCAATAATATAGTATAAACAATACAATACAATAACTCTTTATTGTGCACCAAATACAGATAAATTACAAATACATCAAATAAAACTCAAATTATAAGATACACAAAGGCGGCCTTATCGCCAAATCGGCGATCTCTTCCAGGCAACCCTTAAGTACAGGAACAAGATTTTACAGAATACTGTGTAATTGTGCTCTTAAAATATAAAAATGCATCTACTAATAGACAAAATAAATCGTCCTAAAAGAAGAAACCTGTTTTAATTATAGATATTAGAATTTTGAACAAGCAATAAAAGTATTAATCACAGTGAACGCAGAAAATGACGCTTTAACATACTTGGTACTGAAAATAGTAATATTTGGAGCTCTCCTGATATCTACAAGAAGAGAATTCCAAAGCCTCAGTTTACTCGATGGAATGTGGAGAAAGGATCAAAGATAAAAGTGCACTTAACTAGAAGCAAATAACTCTTGCCCTAAAGATACTCAAATTATAATCACACGGGAACACTTCCCTTGGTCCCGATCCTCAACCATTTGAATGACAAAAAAGGAAGAAAATATTTTAGTTCATGCGCAAGGAATATCCACTAAATGGAGTTGAAATTCTGCAGTATTCTTTATCTATTATCGACTAGGAAAAAGTGCTTATAGAATCAAGCCATGAAGATCCTGGTCACCTAATGGAAACACATGCCATTCTTTGTCGCAGCTTATCATCATCTACAGTTTGTCAATGAATTAGGCATAAATCGGACGGCGTGTAGACTGAATATTGTAAATTCTTACTAGAGTAAACTATTATTACTATAGTAGGCCTATATGCTTGCCTAATAGAAGATCTGATCTTACATTAATTTTCGAATTGATTTTTTTTTGAAGAATTAAAAATAATCCTATTAATATTATAAATGCGAAAGTTTGTATGTATGGATGTATGGATGTTTGTTACTCTTTCACGCAAAAACTACAAAGCCGATTACGATGAAATTTGGTATGTAGGTAGCTGAAGACCCAGAATAACATATAGGCTACTTTTTATCCCGGAGTTCCCGCGGGATTGGGACTTACGCGGGTGAAACTGCGGGGCGCAGCTAGTGCTTTATTAATTCTTTCTTAGTTTTGGCCTTCACGTTAGTATTTTGCCATTCGTCAAGTAGAAATTTGCATCAAATTTTAAATCATATAAATTTTAAAGAAAGAAAAAATTTCGCCCCAGACAGGATTTGAACCTGTAACCTTTCGTCTCAAGCCGACGACTTGCTCTAACCAATTGAGCTACTGAGGATTCAAGTCCCGTGGCGAAATTTTTAATTCCTTTCTAACCCGTTAACGCGGGTAGTTATGTCCTATAGATACACAATTCTGAGTACCCACCAAATGAGTTCATCACAGATGAAATTCACATTTTAGAATGGCCATAATCCTCAGTAGCTCAATTGGTTAGAGCATTCGTCGGCTTGAGACGAAAGGTTACAGGTTCAAATCCTGTCTGGGGCGAAATTTTTTCTTTCTTTAAAATTTATATAAATTTATCCCACGCACAGGGCAAGTGCTAAAAAAATAAAAAAAAATAAAATAAAAATACGAAATTTTATATCAATTATAATTAGCCATTAGTCATAAGTCGTCAGTAAGTCATGTCAGGCTCTTGGGTAATGCGGCGGCCTTATTACAGAAGCTCATGTAATGAGATTTGGCGGCAATGAGGAATACGCTAATTTCTTTACGATTATTTCATTTGTACACTTTCACTGAACCAAATTGTACAAAATGTCACCAAAATTGAGTAATTTCACACAATATCAACACGAAATACAATAATTATAAAAAAACTTCGAGCGTCTTTTCTCTATGGCGCCAAAACCCCGCTTTATTAATTATTTGCAAAAAAGTGTTATTGAATTTGGGGTGTACTAATTATAATCTTTAAACTCACGCTAGAGGGAAAGAAAATTAAAAAAACGCCTTAGGTCATTTTTAAATAGCCTTTTATACGGCGTTATTTGTTATAGATGATAAAACGCTTTGTTTCAAACGATTTAAAATTGCTGTAAAATCAAGACTAGAATTGCAAATACGGCAAACCGACCTCATACATTGTGAATACATTTGCAATATTTATTTTCGATTCTGACACATAAAAACCAACCTTATTAACAGGCAAATAACGTTCGTTTTCTACATAATTTCAAGTAAGTAATATACTTACTTACAGATTACTATCGCGTGAAGAAATAGGAAGAAAATTCAGAAAAAGTTTACATGCGAGGGTAGTTAGAAATTATGGGTATGGTTATTGAATGACTTTTATGATGTTTTAGTGGATGTTTGTTAGAAATTCATAACCAACTTGTTATTCAGTAATCTCATGCTTGGTTTTTATGATATTTTTTATGTAAAAAAATTATCACGCGAATAAAGTTAGTTCTATTATTTTTATTGTTATTGCAATGAGTCTACTTTGTCCACCGGACAAATTTATAGTCGTGGGGACTATAAAAATTGTTTCAGTTGATTCTCTATCTCTAGTAAAGTTTATTTTCTGATTATTTCACTAGGAGTTGCCTGCCTCTACTGTGCGATCGTTTTAGTATTGAATTTCGTTGTCTGCAAATATCTAAGTACAAGTGTTTATAAACCTAAGCAGAATACCGTTCGAAATTTAATAAGGGTAGAAGTTTCAAGTCTCAACATATAGAGCAAGCAAGATGAATGTATACATAATAACGACGATACAGAATGAAATTCCACCAAATGCTGACAAAAATATCTGTACAATACAATACAATAATATAATACGACTCCAAATGAAGTCTATTCGACCCTTTAGAGAATAATGATTCACAGTCCAAGTAATTTAAATAAACAAACACAAAAGTTATTAACTGGCAAAAGGATCAACATAATAAATTATGAACTTTTCAACACTGTTCAAATAATAGGGGAAATTTAGGGAAACCCCAGATATTTAATTACTGGGTTTAGTACATGCGCCGTGTAACATGCAAATTAGGTATTTAATTTCGGGTAAAACTCCCACAACTTCAAATTTGAGCATTGACACTATGGTGATAGGAAGTTGCACATATCCAAGTAAGTTACTGAAGGGTTTTATCACCTACACTGACTAGAAATACAAATTATGATATTAATACGTGAAGCAAAAACTTTGGACTCCTTTTTACGAAAATAGCGTGGGTGAAGGAATATGAAATTTGACACACTTATAATTTACTAGCTGCGCCCGCGGTTTCACCCGCGTAAGTCCCAATCCCGCGCGAACTCCGGGATAAAAAGTAGCCTATATGTTATTCTGGGTCTTCAGCTACCTACATACCAAATTTCATCGTAATCGGCTTTGTAGTTTTTGCGTGAAAGAGTAACAAACATCCATACATCCATACATACAAACTTTCGCATTTATGATATTAATAGGATGTGGGGGAGAAGTGCAGAATGCTAACATTTTTAGTAATAATGCTTGTAAAGTGCATAAAATCAAATAATAATTCATTAAGCATACTACCACACATTTGACACACACAAACATAATGGTAACGATAAAAGATGACATATGATATGATATGGCACCATAGAAATAGGAATATATAAAGAAGTGCAACAATGTTATATAGCAAATTTAGTTGTATAAATACCGTTGGAATCGACATATAACTTAACAACATCTCTTTGTCTCTTTTTAACAAATGTTGATATTATGTTCGCCGAAAGAGACAACGACATTTATGTCTATGCTCATTTTGGCGTCGATTTAAATTGACGTCATGACAGTTGTCAGGCTTGCCAAGGATCCATATTTAGTGTTCAATTTTTATAGTGAAGTATACTATTACAATTATCGATATTTTATTTTAAGTTCTCAGAATAGAATATTTGGACAAGATAAAAATGTATACCATTGCCACTGAAAATATCAACCATGGTCTATCATAGTGTAGTCACATCACAGTGAAAAAAAATATGCTGGTTAAAAGTGAGAAAATGTTATTTCTTTCGACTTTTCATTGCATTTCCCTATTTATAAGCCAACTGAGTAGCTATACATTAGTAGCAATTTCAATCGAGGGGTAAACAATAATTCATATCTATATTAATAGATCATGTATCGATATCGAAATACCTATTACTTTTTCTGACGCAAACTTTTATTTGTACTGTTGCCCGCGGCTTTGCCAGCGTGATAATATTATTCAGGTAGATATGTTTCTTTAAAGTGCCTAAAACAATTACTATACCAAATTTTGTCGAAATCGAAAATTGGTATTTTAAGTAATAAGTGTGCGGACAAGCACATGGCGATGATAAAATAGAACCGTGATCTATAGATGCAATAAATATTATAGTGAATACCTTGACAAGGACCTGATGAAAGAACTGGGAGGTTGCTGATTGATCATACTTTTTAAAAGTTGACTGTATTATGTTTTTTTGTATTTGGAGTTTGCCTAAGGTACATCAAAATGTGTGCGATAGTGTGTGTATTTTTCGTTGAAAACGTTACTATCGTAATAATTGGTTTGTCGGGGGTTCATTGAAAATTTTTGATTTTAAGACT
>NJDD01001461.1:26147-40940 GCA_002245505.1 Calephelis nemesis | reverse complement strand
TCAAGTTTACGTTAAGTACTATTAAGTACTTCACGCCCATATCCGCCTCGTTGGTCGAGTGGCTAGCGTACACGCCTAACTATATCGACCAACCGCGAGGCTCGGGTTCGATCGAGGGCAGGCATTTGTGTGACGAACATTCCGGGTCTGGGTGTTTATTAAATTTATTCTGGTATCTATTTAAGTATTTCAATGTATTAGTATCGTTGACCCATAACACAATACCCATAGCACCCATTACACAAGCATTTAATTCGCTTACTTTGGGGTTAGTTTCAATTTGTGTGACTTCCCGAGAGAGAGAGTTCCCCAAAGGGGTAGGCAGAGGCACAACTAGGGCACCCACGACTAGCCGAAGACACTACGTCCCACAATGTGAGATGGCAAGCCTACCGCCAACCGGGCACATATCCAATCCCAAGCAACATTCTTTATCAAAAAATGTGGGAACACCACATTTTCTTTTGTTTGCTAGACCCGGGATTCGAACCCGGGAACCCACGACGTCAAGTCCAATACTTGGACCGCTAGACCTCAGAGGCGATAAACTTCTACTACACGTAAAAAAGGCCATAAAAATATCTCAGCAGCAATACTTGAGTATGCCTATCTCTAGCTGTAGATAGGTTATTAATTAATTAATATTGACTAAAAAAAAAAAACTTCACGCCCATATCCCCGAAGAGGTAGGCAGAGGCACAACCAGGGCACCCACGACTAGCCGAAGACACTAAGTCCCATAATGTGATAGATGGCAAGCCTATCGCCAACCGGGCACATTTCCAATCCCGACCAACATTTTTTCTTATTAGAAAATTGGAAAAATCCAATTTCCTTTTGTTGGCCAACCCGGGATTCGAACCCGAGACCTCATGCAGTCAAGTCCAACACCCGGAACGCTAGACCACAGAGGCGACTATTATATTTGACTAAGTTTACAATACTATATCTCCAGTTTTCGGAAGAGTTTTAAAAAAACCTATTTCCCAGGATGCACCATAAGACGATTAGGTTAAGCCGTTTAACTGTAATAATATAATACTATTATCAACTGGGTCACGATAAAGAAAACCCAACAAAATGCCTCTATTGCGAAGAACTTTAATGATATAAGGCGTATCGATCGCTGGAATCAATTTCCTAGTCTTAATAGACATTTATAAATACACTAGGCTGCGCCCATGTCTTTGTCTGCGTGCTAAGTAAGCTTAAGTATTATATACTTTTTTATGTTAAAGCTACGTACGGCTCTCTTGATAATAAGAGACAACCGTAGATGTGGATGCGTATAGACACCACCACCACCAGAGTTAAAACATGTTTGAAGAAATATTATAACCAAATCCAAAAAAGAGGAGGTTCTCTTATAAACTGCATGTTTTTTAATGTTTTTAAATTTTGATGATTCTTTTTTCACCAGGTGCTTCGTGGTTCCGAGGTGGTCCCACATTAGTTTTATCTTTTTTGTTTATTTGAGGTCGTCAACATATAAGTACAAAAACGTATGCTTTTACTATAACTAAAAACTACTTGGGATGTTGATAAAATATACGTGGGACCATGTTTGAATCTTCTTCTATCTTTCTATATAAAAAAAACAATTGCTGTTTGTTAGTCTCGCCAAAACTCAAGAACAGCTGGACCGATTTGGCTAATTTAGGTTTTGTATTATCTGTGAAGTCCAGGGAAGGTTTCAAAGATAAGAAAAAAGGAAAAACTTCTAGCATGCACAATAAAACAACACTAAGTTTTTCCATACAAACATAACGGGTGGTTTGACGGGATATCTAGTCATTAGATATATTTCGAAAAAAGAATGATCAAATTTTGATATGGTACCTAACAAAATAGTTTGTTTTGTTTTGTAGTTTTAATGTCCTCAACTATTTTTAATTGTCCTTATACATGTGAAAAGGCTAAAATTAAAACAACATGTATCGTATTTTATTCATATTGAACAGTCGTCAGTTACAAATTATAAAAGTCTGCATCCTATAATCAACGAACCGTAATACGTTAGTATTAGACTACGGGCCCATGCCAAAAATAGATGGGTCATATGAACCACCAGGTGACGTATATAGGACGATATAAGAACATAAAATAATAAGATTCAGCACTATGCCGTCACCTGTAAGCTGTCCAACTGAGTGCAGGTGAGAATTCAAAAGTACAGGTAGAGTAAGTCCGTTTTGGTCACTTATTTTTGTACGGCATTGCTATCGTCGATAGAACCATAACAAATAATAAGAAAGCGTGTAGTGCCGTACAAAATTGTGTGCCAGAAATCGGGTATTTTTTTTTAATTAAATTTAAATTTGGCCACTTGATTCTGTACGGCATCAGTTTCATACTGTTCCAGTATAGCTTCTACTCCAATGATAAATATGCCGTACAAAAATAAGGGACCACAACGGACTTATTCTACCTGAACTTTTGAATTCACACCTGCACTCAGCTGGACAGCTTACAGGTGACGGCGTAGTGCTGAATCTTATTATTTAATGCTCCTATATCGTCCTATATACGTCACCTGGTGGTTCATATGACCCATCTATTTTTGGCATGGGCCTGTAGTCTATATAACCATTGGTGGTTTATCTTAAAGTACCAAATCGTTGCTCATAGTTTCTTAAAACGCTTTGAGTTATTAATAGACAACTAACCAACGTAGTTAGATTTTTTTATGATATTGGAAGGCAAACAAGCAGACGGATTTCCTGATGGTAAAAAATTCACGCCACCTAGAGACACCAATGGTGGTAATACTGCGTATCCAAACCTGAGGCCAGGATGTTAGACCTCGAGCAGTTAACCGGACCTACCTACCTTACCCTCCAAACCGGAATATGTCATAACGTTATGGCGGCAGGAGTAGATAAGCCGATGGTACCAATCCGGGTCAGTCGCTGCCAAACTCTACCACCTAGTCAGATGTCACCATGCTAGACGGCGTTACGCACTTTTTTTTGGAATGGGTAAAAACTTCTAAGCTCGCGTCAGATAGTAAGACGGAGCAAGGCGCATGCGCGAATAAGACGGTGTGAGCACTAAAATAAAACGTATAGATTCATTGCTGTTTTTGTATTGCTTAGATATTTCCGAATAGGCTTCGCAATGGATAATACGCCGCAATAAACCTACCATTACATTACATCTACGAAGCCTATGCTCGCCTTTTACGAGCTGCATGGCAGGACGGCAGAATTAATGGTCTATTCTGCAAAGAAACCCGGACTAACACGGGGAATTTTTACTATTCGTACAAAAAATTACCATTCATAAACAAAAACGACATGTTTCTTGAATATAC
Source organism: Calephelis nemesis (assembly GCA_002245505.1). NCBI lineage: Eukaryota > Metazoa > Arthropoda > Insecta > Lepidoptera > Riodinidae > Calephelis > Calephelis nemesis. The sequence continues at coordinate 37,627 of NJDD01001461.1, read as the reverse complement.
TAACCGGGCATAAGACTGTAATACTCAGTTTAATGTGCTATAGTCCTACTCGATACCGACATAAAATGTGTGATGTTTACCCATTTTACTGGTTACAGTAAACAACAAAGTCCTTGAGGCAAAGGCCTTTCCCAGTAAAAAGCCAAGGTTTATAGTATGAATAAATAGAAAACACGTACACAATCAATAAAGTATAAGGCTTGTAGTAATCCTCTCAATTAAGTTAACACTTGCACCCCGTGTTGGTCCGGGCTCCTTTGCAGAATAGACCATCTGTCTTTCTTGCCAGGCAGCTCGTAAAAGGCGAGCATAGGCTTATCATCACTAACACCGTGACATCTGACTAGGTGGTAGAGTTTCGCAGAGACTCGCCCAGATTGGTACCACCGCCTTACCTATTCCTGCCGCCATAATGTCATGACGTGTTCCGGTTCGGAGGGTAAGGTAGCCGGTAAACTTACTTTTGCTCGAGGTCTAACATCCTGACCTCAGGTTGGCAACGCACCATTACCATCTTTGGTGTCTCTAGGCGGCGTGATTTTCTTACCATCAGGAAATCCGCCTGCTTGTTTGCCTTCCTATAACATAAAAAAAAAACTTTGCCTTTGTACTTTTTCGTTGTTTTGTAAAAATAAATTAAAATATATATATTTAACAAGCATTTCCTTTGTGAGGACATAGCTCTAGTCCTAGCGGTACAATATTATGTTGGGTATATCAAAAGCATGAGAGTAGGATAAATGCGGTCGAAATAAGAGCGCTACGGAAAATCTGTAGTGCTACGCTCGCTGACCGCATTCGTAACAGTGAGATCCGAGGAAGAGTGGGATTGAAGGAAATAGTGTTAAAATAAGGAAGGGCATGCTCTACTGGTTCGAACGTGTAGAAAGAACGACAGGTGAAAGACTGACAAAGCAGATTTACAATGCGAAAGTGGATGGATTTAAGTACCCGGGAAAACCTAAGTTGACATTCCACGATCAAATCACCCGGGTGTAATCCAAGGGTGCTGTCAAATCTCCGAAACCGGCGTGCTTGTATAAAAAATAGCAGGCAGGTCAGACAGGGCTAGAATGGAATTCCACCAAGCAGGTATAGAATAAACACAACCCAACCAAACCAAGTATAGAACCTATGTTTAAACTTAGTTCTTTAAATATACGCCTATCAAATTTCATCGAAAACGATCTGTGAAGCATAACAGACAGACTAACATTTACAATTCAAATAGCGATGAGTGCATTATATCTAATGAGGTTATTTTAAGGCCCCATACTCAGTCAGCCAGAAGAGCCAATCACCGCGCTCCCCCGTTCCATGATTACTATGAACAATGGCGCTCTAAAGTAAACGTCTTGAGCGACAAATCACTATTTTTGACACTATAAAAGTGATTTGAAAAAAGTATAAAAACTGAAACACTTATCTTTTAGGTATAGTACTTATCTATGTTTACGTTAAATCTGGTGTCGATATTTTCATATTTGAAGTAGACAGAAAGCAGAAGCTTTCAAAAAAGGGTTAACTTTTTGATTTTTTTCTATCGAGCAAAGTGAAATGAATCGTGTTTTGGAAACACTAGTCTTGTAAAGCATATTCATGTTAATCTTGTGTATTTTTGTCAGCAAGATCCATGATTGCTTTGTATGAAAAAAACAGTAAACTGCTGACGTATTTTAGCGTATATGGCCCCTTAAAGAAAACACAAATAAACTTGTAATTTGAGCCATACTAACAAGTTCGACTACATACGAACTACGACTTGTTATCAGCCTCTTCCGTTATGGTTACGCGAAAACATACCTACCTACCAACTGATAATATCAATTTATTTTGTTTACGACGTTAATATCTACCTTGTTTAACCGAAACAATAACTTTTTTTAATATACCAACTGATCCGATAGGCGTTGTCCTGACCTAACTTCATAGTTTTTGACGTAAAAACTTCTTTAGCGGCGTTACGCACTTTTTTTTGGAATGGGTAAAAACTTCTAAACTCGCGTCAGATCGTAAGACGGAGCAGGGCGCATGCGCGAATAAGACGGTGCGAGCACTAAAATAAAACGTAGATTCATTGCTTTTTTGTATTGCTTAGATATTTCCGAATAGGCTTCGCAATGGATAATACGCCGCAATAAACCTACCATTACATTGTCACAAGACAACAATATGGTAGCGGATACGTATAATATCAACAGACATTGCTCTATTTGTTCAATTTTGTATATAAGCTTTATGTGTAGACGAGCAATGTTCGTTATACAGATAATATGACGACGCTCCTAGCCGTCACATGGTCTTAATTTGGCGAGTTTTTGTCAAGCCAAACGCAAGTTATTGATATGAAAATAATATTTATGCATATATGATAGTTCTTTCATACTGATAATTAAAACAATTCGTGCAAAATTATTCCCTAGCTATTTCAAAATATCGCCTCTGTGGTCGAGCGGTCCGGGTGTTGGACTTGACTGCATGAGGTCTCGGGTTCGAATCCCGGGTCGACCAACAAAAAGAAAATTGGATTTTTCAAATTTTATAATAAAAAAAAATGTTGGTCGGGATTGGAAACGTGCCCAGTAGGCGATAGGCTTGCCACCTATCACATTATGGGACTTAGTATCTTCGGCTAGTCGTAGGTGCCCTGGTTGTGCCTCTGCCTACCTCTTCGGGGATATGGGCGTGAATATACTTTTTTTTTTTTACTTATTTCAAAATATCAAAAACGCACAACGTTAATATTCAAGTTTTCACTTCTGCCGGCACTCCCGGTGTGCAACACGTCTTTTTTTCCTATAAGCTTTATATCTAACAATGATTAAAACCAGCAGCATGCAATTTTTCTTCATATAAAGCTTTTCTTGATCATGACTAACCCAAGGAATAATAATTATCAAAATTGGTCCATCCGTTCAGATGTGATAATATGATGGCCCAGGGAAAAGCATCCTGATAGTAACTAACATCAACTACCTACTAGTAGTTTTTGAGTTACATAAATATAAGTCAAAAACCACTAGTCTATGGGACCACCTTGGAATCGTGACCTATCTTTCTGAAGAAGAACCATCAAAATCGTTTTACTGTTGACGGGGTGATCGCGAAATCAAAACAAAAATTTACAGTTGGGTTGAGAAGCTCCTCCTTTTTTGGAGTCGGTTAAAACTTGGTCCAATTGTTTTACGTGATGTGATGACCAAGGGAAATGGGGATTCATTTATGTATACGAGACTAGCTGAGCCGACAAACGTTGTCCTGTCCCAACTAAGAGAGTTTTTAGAGTATTTTTGTCATAAGAACCTTCTCCTGGCAGAAATTAACGCAACAAAGCAATTGGCGCATGTACTTATGCACGCGTTTAAGAAGTCATATTTGATTATGGCATTGTTAAAAAAATAAAATCTATAACGAAAAAAATGTAAATCGCATTTGTTTAAAACTGAAACACGTGTGTGAATGTAGAAACATTTTTTTAAGCAGGCAACTTCATGATAATACTTTTGTGTTACAAAATACAAATGCGCACCCATCTTATAATTTCACTATCATAATGTTTTTCATAACGCGGACAAAGAAGTATAACTTCAAATTGGAAAATGCTATATCCGTTCACGCATGATACATGCCCAAGGAAATAGGGTCTAATTCTTATAAAAAGAAGGCAAAAAAGAAATGGATTCCCTGCTGGTGAGGAATACACGTCTATAGACATCAGGGGGGTTACCATAAGCTCTTAAAACAGTACTATTTCAACAATACTAATTGTCAGTCGAGAAAGACAACCTTATATCGTATACCATAAAGTTGCTTATAAAGGCAGACATTTAGCAAGATGGAAATAATACTGCTTTAAGCGTTCATGGTAGGGCCCCAGGTTTCACTTTTGTATAAGTAATGTCCTAACCTCCAAAATTAAAATATGAACACCGCGTTTGATGCTCTGAAGGCATAATAGGTAAGATTATAAAAATTGTCTGCAGGATTAGTCAGACTGCATCATCATCGGCCTTGACCTTAGTTGTTCTTCACGTTTAGAAATGGGAACCTATGGTCTAAGCAGACTGACTGTACTAGTGAAATAATCCAGAACTTTTTTTTTATGACATTGGAAGGCAAACAAGCAGACGGGTTTCCTGATGGTAAGAAATTCACGCCGCCTAGAGACACCAAAGGTGGTAATGGTGCGTTGCCAACCAGAGGCCGGGATGTTAGGCCTCGAGCAAAAGTAAGTTTACCGGCTACCTTACCCTCCGAACCGGAACACGTCGTGAGGTTATGGCTGCAGGAATAGGTAAGGCGGTGGTACCAATCCGGGTGAGTCGCTGCGAAACTCAACCACCTAGTCAGAGGTCACGGTGTTAGTGACGGCAAGCCTTTGCTCGCCTTTTACGAGCTGCCTGGCACAGTAAGGCAGATGGTCTATTCTACAAAGGAGCCCGGGCCAACACGGGGGAACTTTCTCCGTATTGGACCTGGTCCCATGAACGAATAGACCATCTGCCTTTCGGCCCGGCAGCTCGTGAGATGCGAGCATAGGTTAAATAGGTTCCTAACTATTATTTATATAACAAGACCACTGGTGCAGTAACTTGCCTGGATAAAGATCCATCGCCCTATTTATTGCTGCCGCCGTGATATAGTGTGTGTGTTTGTAAATTTGTGTGTGTGTGTGTGTGTGTGTGTGTGCGCGCGTGTGTGTATGTGCGTATGTCATTCGGTCGGAAGTGTAAGGCAGCCGGTAGAACTGAATTAAGCTTAACACACCAGCCTTAAGACAACGACGCACCTGTAACATCTGTGTTGTCTAATAATAAAATAAAAAAACGTAATAACTAACACTGCGTTTTTGTAAGAAAATAAAAAAAAACGCTATGCTTTGTTTTCGCCAGTTCTTCTCAGTGAGTGGTTGAGTTCCGGTGCGATTGTAGATCTTGGGATTGTACCTATTATTCGGTACAAAAACTTTTTTGCCTTGAAGACAAAAGGTCCTTTTTAAGAAAATACGTTAGTATATGGTTTACGGTGGAACTTGATTTCAACGATAGATGATATGATAGATTTTAAGAGATTTGGAAAAAAATATAATTCATTGCCATTTTTGAAGTGAAAACTTCTTTGGCGGTGTTGCGCACTTTTTTTGGAATGGGTAAAACATCTTAACTCGCGTCAGGACACGTGACCTGATCGAAACTTTGTAAGACGGCGCAGGCGGGTGCGTGAATGTTCGTGTTGTCATGTTTGTGTACGATAGCGCAATAAATGAATATTGTATTCTACCACATAAATTATAGTACTTTCACATTGATGCCTAATTAAAGCAGTTCGTGCAACATTATTATATATTTCCTAGCCATTCCAAAATATCAAAAATGGACAACGTTAATATTAAAGTTTTCACTTCAGTTTGCACTCCCGGAGTGCAACCCGTCGTTTTTTTGTGTGTCAAAGACAAATGTTTTTTTTAACTAACAGATAGTTTTTTTCATATTATTTAATATCGATTTAATTGTTTAAACAGTTTTCAATAGCTGGTACATTGATATAAACTAGATTTTTAGTTAAATTTAATCATTGATTTTCAGAAAACTTTATACTCATTTTAAAAATGCATTCATTCGTTCATTTTTAATTAAAACTGAAATTACATAGAATACATCACATTTGTGTAAGATGTGAAAAACTGTACAACCATCGATTTTGAAAAAAAAAATTGTTCAAAAAAATTAAATCAGACAAAACTTTTTACGTTTGGCTAAAGTTGTTGACTATAGCGTACCAAAGTTTTTTTTTCTGTAGGAATAAAGATATCTCTTTAATTAACCCCATTGTGTTGTACTTATATCAAAAAAATATTAATAAATGTAAGTTATGGAATAGGATTGATATAAGTATATGTCGAAATTTTGTTTTAAAATTTGGCCTGTAAATGCGATGATGACACCGTCGCCCGAAAATAGTATTAATTAGAACATACTTTATTTACAAAACAAAAATGCAATTCGTCAGATTCAATGCTAAAATCCAGTTACAACACAGTTACAGTATAAATACAATTCACTCGAATTAGTAATATCACATTTATTATCTATTCTTAGATGTGTTTTCTGATATCGTATTATAGTTTGGAGTTCTAAAAAAGTAGTATATTACGTAAGAAGTCTAATATCCAACTTCACGTTGATAATACAATACACTTTTAACATCTTTGGCTTATGTGATTATGAATCGTGAATTTCTTAGCATCAAAAACTTCGTCTGTTTGTTTACCTTCTATTAAAAAAATTATGTAGATAATACTTATTTAACTACTTCAACTTAAATTAAACTGAAATAAGTTCTTGCTACTCCAGTCTTCTATCGATTTTACTAAAATTTGAACATCGAATAGGTACGCTAAAAATAAATATTAAAGGTTTCAATATACATAATTTGAATATATTTTTGAATGGAAATTAATTCAGGATATTAGCATTTATTTTATATAATTTCACCCTTCACATTTGAATAGATTCACAAGAACAAAAATTTTAGTTTCGAGCTTTTTGTGCCAAAACATATTTCCAAAAATGCTTATAAATGATATTTGTTATTAATATTTAATGACCAGAAATACTGCAATTAAATAATACGAAAAAAGAGAAGACTAAATAGTTAATATTGATAACACCGATCGCGGCACAATATTTTTATTTAATTAACGTTAAAAGGTTACGTGTGGGCAAAATGCCAACAGTTAAATTAGCTTAAATACATAACTAGGCATTTCTGGAGGTCACGTAACATTTCGAGAGTTAGGTTTGTAGGTATTATGTTATACATACGTAGAGAACTACGAATATTGTAAAAATAGAACCTTTTAATTAAGTAATAACTAAATTGTCATTGGATATAAAGTAGTAATAAATTTAAACGGTCTTAACTTTTGATTCAGTATATTAGATGCCCATAAATAGCAATATTCGATAATATAATTAAGTTTGCAAAAAACATGATTTTTTGACTTACCTAGTTTTTCTTTACACAAAATCACAAGTAACGACGGACATAGCAGATGTGAAATAAAAAAATATACTTTTCACGTATATTTACAAGACATTTCGCGATAGAAATTTGCCGTGGTACTGATTACTGGCTATTGGGCAAAACGTCAGCCTTTCCGCATATTTTTTACGCATGCGCAAAATGGCGTCAGAATGGGTCGATAACTGGCGTTTGATAAGACGAAGGCTGCGCCCTCATACTGGGTGACATTGTAAAAACGGGGTAATGTTTAAAATCGAGGTCACTAGTTCGTATTAGCCCGCGTTTCCGGAGTTGTTGCCAGACAGGATTCAGTGTTGCCGTTAAAAAAATTATTTCACATTGTAGAGTTTTCATTTTTATTTCAAGAGTCTTTTACACAGAGCTATGATTATTTTAATGCGTTTGAGTAATGAGTATACATATATATATATATATAAACAAGTACAGCTAGACTAATGCACTGCCGACGAATGACGATTCAGTTTGAAGTTCACGCAACAGTCTGTATATTTTTTTTTTTTTTTTATTTAGACCAAAGAGATCGTTTTTGTAACTGATAAGATAGTGAGCAAGCAAATGACTCTCCTTGCTGGAATACATGCCCAGTTGCCGTAACAATAGTACCAACTAGCACTGATACTCCTGAAAACTTGGATTTATATTTTGTAGAGCAAGGGCAGATCCAGCCTTCGGTTCAAGGGGATTCACATAACAAGGACTAGTCAAAGTGCATTTGATATGTTATTATGTATGAAATCAGCAACTCTTTATTAAATAACTGAAATGGTAGGTTTTATAGAATACACGAACCAAAGTATTTTAACTGTTCAAATGTTTATTAATATCATTATAATCAAATATCTCAATATTCGATTAAATAAATATCACTAGGTACCATTAATTATTATTGAGAAATAGCAATTAATTATTGAGGCAAAAACGTCAAAACTATTTTTAGCAAATAAGTACTTATTTGGCAAAAAAATATTAATTCACAAGTTAATTGTATCATCAATTTTAAAAAAGTAACACATTTTTTGACTTGGTTATATTTGAAGTAAAAACTTCTTTAGCGGCGTTGCGCACTTTTTTTGGAATGGTTAAAAACTTCTAAACTCTCGTCAGGACACGTGACCTGATTCGTAAGACAACACTTCGTAAGACGGCGCAGAGTGCTTGCGCGAATTTTTATGTTGTCATGTTTATGTACGATAGTGCAATAAATGAATATTGTATTTTGTAGTATTTAACATATGTTTTTTACATTTTACAATATATAAATGATAGTACTTTCATACTAATAATTAAAGCAATTCGAGCAAAATTATTCCCTAGCCATTCCAAGATATCAAAAATGCACAACGTTAACATTCATTTTTTCACTTCTGTCGGCACTCCCGGATTGCAACCCGGTTTTTTTTCTGATCTTCGTGACCAATAATGGCATTATTAAGTTTTAATGATTGACCTGAATTTCAGACACCTTGAGGCCTTGAACCTTTACTGACAACAGCTATCCTGCAATAAAGCTTGAATAGGTAATATCCGAAATAAAAAACTTTTGTAAACTTTTATTTCGATATAATATTTTGTTTAAGTATAACATATATTTATTCATGACGGATTTAATATATATATTACTATATATATGGACCACCTTTTAAGGAGTCGGTTAAAAAGGGCTACAAGACAAAAGTTATTAAAGTAACTTTAGCTTATGTGTATGAAGTGATGACGTATATGTAGGTATGCACTGTATTTTCTATACGAGTATATCAATGGATACCTACCTTTATTTTCAATTATTATTAAATAACAAATAAGGATAAATATTTTATTTATCTTCCATTACCTATTTTATAAACTTGTCGAGTAAAATATTCTGCCTTTAATGTTTCAACCAACTTTTGGATATCCCGAAAATCGAAAAAAGAACTCTGTATTGTTAGCTATAACAGCCAGTGTTGAAACACAGAATACATTTTTTAAACTATTTTTAAACAATACCGGGTTAAAGGATAACTTAGGATACTTTTTAGTGTGCTTGGAATGTGTGCGGGATACGAAATATCCCATTTCTTTAAATTATGTATGCACACACACTATTTTGTGCCTACATATTGAAAATCCTTGTAAGTCCCAATACCAATAAAAATGCTCATTAAAAAGGTACCTAATAGTTGTAAATAAAATACATTATAGGTACCTTTTCTTGAATGACTAATTTATTGCCAACCTTGCAGTTTTCTCAACTTTACTTAAACTTTACCTAAAAAGGTACCCATTATTAATTGAACTAGGTATTTCACTTCACAACTTCAGTTGCACTCCGCTTTTTAAATGCTTGTCCCACATTTGGAACTATTATGTCCCGTAAATTAGTATTATGTTGTTGGCAAGCCTACCCATAACCTTCCTCGAAGCATATTATACCTACCTACTTGCCAAATTTCGCTACGATCGGTTCAGTCGATTTGGTTTGAATCGCGGTCAGGATATAGACACAAAAATTTTAAAAATACTAGAAATTTGCTATATTGCCCATAGTCACCTGCCTATTTTTTTTATTTCTACAATGTACAAAATTCACTCTTCTACAGTTTGGATTTGAGTGTACATAAATCTCTCTCTACTTATAATAATTATTAAGTAAGGTACGTAATGAATTCGTTCCATGATGGTCATTTTTACAGATAAACTATTCATTATATTTTTATAACGACTTATTGTATTAAATGAAAGAATATTTCCTTAGAATACTCATTCAAAATTATTAACTTTTTTAATTAATATATTATTGTTATACATAGTCGCCTCTGTAGTCTAGCGCTCCGGAGCGGCGTTGGACTTAACTTCTTGAGGATTCGATTCCCGGGTCGGACAACAAAACAATTAGAACTCTAATTTCACTGGGTACCACGTCACGATTTGATAATTCTTTGTTTGAGATAGCAAATGGTTCCAAAAAGGTCCCACTAGTAATTTTGAGTTACAAACCACCACATAATTATGACCTGTCTTTCTATGAAAGTTCCATCAAAATCGGTTTGTTATAGACCGAGTAATCGCATAACAAACCTAAAAATACATACAATACAATTTAGAACGTCGTTCTTTTCTGGAGTCGGTGAGAAAGGGCTTCAGGCCAAAAAGCTGTTGTGTATAAAAAGATGATGCATGTGAAGGAAAAAGGAAGATATGAATGTTTAATTAAATTATTAAAAATTAGTCATTAGTCGTCTCAGAAAGTCATGTTAATATTTTGAAATATATTTTAAATTACGATATATTTTAAAAAAATCTTTAATTTTATTTGAGTACCAACCTATTTTCGGGATAGCAAATGGTTCCACTGAAATTTTATCAACATCCTAGAAGTGGTTTTTAAGTTACACTTAATAATACATACATTTTTAGCATGATCCTACCCTAAGCCGAGGTACGGTCTCACAGGAGATACACTTAGGGCCCTCCCTGAGGGTGTCTCCTGTGAGACCGGGTCCCAGGCCCCATCCATATTTCAATTTCCGGCTGAGCACTCTGCTCGCCCGCTAGCCCGGTGACGTTGTAAATGTCTTTAGACGTACACAACAGTAGATATTGTGATCGCCTCGTTGGTCGAGTGGCTACCGTACACGCTTAACTACATCAACCAAAACACGAGGCTCGGGTTCGATTCCCGACGGGGGCAGGCATTTGTGTGATGAACATTTAGATGTCTGCATTTCCGGGTCTGGGTGTTTATTAAATATATTCTGGTATCTATTTAAGTATTTCTACGTATTAGAATCGTTGACTAACACCCATAACACAAGCATATAATTTGCTTACTTTGGGGTTAGATTCAATTCGTGTGAGTTGTCCAGTGATATTTATTTTATTTATTATTTTATTTTTTTATTTCGAAAAAAAGAACATAAATATATGGACTATGATTACATTGATATAGGACCACCTCAGAATCATTAAAAAAACATTAAAGTCGGTTGGCTATTGACAGAGTTATCGCGAAACAACCATACAAAATAATAAAAAAACATACAGTCAAATTGACAACGTCCTCCTTTTTTGGAGTCGCGGTCGGTTATAAATAACTGCATAAAATATAAGAGCCCCACTACTCTTACCCTGAAGCCCTGACATAAAACCCTTTTTTTATAGTGTGGAAAATCCCCCCGGATACCCACCGCTCTCGGGGGAGAACGGCGGGTTATGTCGGACTCGAACCGACTAAAAACCACACTATGACCTTCCTGCCGCCCGGCTAGGAGCGAGATGGGGTCGCGTTGGCATTCTCCATCTCGCTCCGCGGCTACGGTCCGGTCCTCTCCGGGCCTCCTCCCGCGCTGAGAGAGGAGCGACTCCGGCCATTGGAGTCGCCCCCCAGGCGTGCGAGGCCGTGCTGGCCAGAGGAAGTCCCCCGACTCCCCCCGGCAGCCCCGCATCGGAAGCAC
>NJDD01001460.1:207554-237102 GCA_002245505.1 Calephelis nemesis | reverse complement strand
AAGTACACGATGACGTTTATGATGAAGTGATGATGATACGACTTCCTGATTATGACGATGAGGTGATCCTTTCACTGTAATCCTTGTATCACTTTTACGTCGACTTTCACTAGATCACTAGGAAGTTTATTAGATCACAGGGTTTTTACACTTAATTGCAGGACTTTGCACAGTTTCGAAGACGTATTCGGGTAGGGGATGATCGTTATCCCACCGCTGCCACCATTTGTTATACGGGATTTCAAAAAGTTCTTTTTAAAAAAAGAGTTTTTATTTGCTAAAAGGGATATACACTTGAGTTAAAAATAGAAATAGCAATATGGGACCAACCCGTACCGACTCTGAATGGGAACTGAGGTTCCTTCGCTAAGAAAGCCTCCTATATACTAGTCTACTTTGCCCATCTAGCACATAGGGGATGCTAGTCAGCCCGTCTGCTAACATCCCTTAGGTATAACATAGGCGTAATCTTTACCAACTCATGGTAAAGCTCTCGGATTACATTTGAGCATATAGGGTTAAAGACCCGAGTTCAGGCTACTTTTTTCAAATATCAACCCCTAAAGGACTTATAGTGCATGAAGGTTTGTATGATCGTGACTATTCGGATGACATTTGAGCAGTTAAAGCCCCTAGTTAATAGGCTGCTTTTTTCAAATATCACACCACCAAAGGACTATAATAGTAGGTGAGAGTTTGTATAATCGTAACTAATATAAGTATTCTACACAGACATAGTAGCAGGTACACTAATAAGGGCCACTTGCACGTCCCTGGGTTAAGTATTTAATACTGAGTTAACCCCAGTGTTAAATCACCTGTTTGAAAGTTTAACTCAGTATTAAATGTAACCCGGGAATATGTCGATGAACCCTTAGTAAAATAATAAAACAAATGGCGTTTAAAGATTTAATATAAATAATAATTACAATGTAATCGATTTGTACATATCCATTGATTGATAATAATAGAAAGTAAATATTTTATACAAATATAATGTCATTTTAGTTTTCTATTACACATACATCTATATTGTTGAAAAATATCGTAAACATGATTTTTCAAGATTAGATTTATTCAAAGAAATATAACTAATGAAGACATATTCATTACGTAATATAGAACCTTGATGACAGCGTTTTATTTTGAAATAAAAGACTTTATCAAGGAACATATTACGAAGCTGGTTAAGAGAGGCCATCACGGTAGTCATTTGTTATAAGACACGATTGAAAAATAGCGACATTTTTATATAGAATCACAATTGGATAAAAACTAAAACTACGATATACGGGCACAAATATATAAGTGGACCTCTCTTGTAATAGGGATTTCTAACCCTAGAACATCAGCATTTACTATGTCGTATATGACAAATATATAGTTCAAGCTGCCTGTAAACATCCTATAACATAAGACAATGCACCAGTCATATATTTGAGACTTATTCACTAACAAATTTGAAATATGTTTGATGAAATTGAAAATCATTGGGCCCTGCAACATACGGACATACATTAAACCAATACAATTTCTTAGGGTCAATAATATAAAAACTGTGGCTTTGAAACCACATATGTTTGTGCCGAAAATATGCACTTAAAATACAGTCATCAAAATAAAAAAGTCCACCAAGCAATATAATAGTAATGATCTACTGAAGCCACATACAATAAGGGTGCGTACACAAAGAAGCAAATTTCCGTTAGACATTGGTACAGTGCTATCAACTTACATGTAGTAAAAAGTGTCGCTAGTGTGACGTTTACCGTTTTATTACAAAAAAATAACAATCTTTGAACACATATTTTACAAAACGTTTCTAAATTTTCATTCTAAACCAATATCATATTGCGGCGCCATCTACATGTAGCATTTGGATGGTTAATTCTAGACTATAGTAAACAGGCGTTAATTTTTTTATTGTAAAGCAAGTAGTGTTTTTGATTGAGAATGTTTCTTCTAATAAACAAATGGAGTAGGAATTTCATTTCCAGTACTCACAATCCAGAAACGTACAGCGAATGATGTTTCACGAAATAGCGGTTTAGTTCCGATTTTATCTACTAAACAGATAAATTGACGGCACTATACAGTCTTCAACAATTCAATATTAACAAGAGAAATTACTGTACACACAATGTCAGACGTGATGTACCTACTTTAATGTTTCTAATTTTTAAAGGCCATAGTCTGTACTGGTTGGTGCAGGTGAAAATACCTTCGACAGAAGCTGATTAAACAGTCAGTATAAATAAAAAGTACATCGTACACCAGAGTAGGGACCCCGGAAGCCTGGTCCATTATGAACACACCTTATGACAAAAATGTTTGGTAAAATATTTTAGTCCACCTACTGTACCAAAAATGCTTAATATTCTAGACAGTCATAAGATATTAGCTATTTGACTATGCCCTAACACAAATTCTACATCATTCAGTGGTTACAAAAATCGATGTTTATATTTCAGACATGTAGCGTATATTTAGCAAAGTCTATGGAAACTGAAACTCTTTTTCCTTATCAAGTTGCGACGCGTTTATACTAATACGCACTTGCGAAGACATCAGAAACTAAATAATAATATGCCTTGCGATTCTATGAGAAAAAAAATCACGGCTCGCTCGACTATGACGAAATGTAAAAAACCTATTATATCAAACCTTGTCTCCTCTCCCTTACTTCAAAACCTATCTTAATTTCACTCCTACTTACACCTAAAAAAATATGGTTCAAGAATAATTTTATTCACATCAAAAACAAAATGTGGTTTGGTTGTCTTAAATATTATGGTTCTATTCACCTATCTACTTAAGGAAATGATTCCGTTTTTAGAGAAATCTAATCTCGTTAGTTTTTAAACTAAAAAGTGATTACGTTCACGAAACACAAAAAACAAGATGCATCAAGCCTAAGCTACTGAAAATGTTTAAATGCTTTAAAAAAACAAAAAAAATATCACAAGCCCTGCCTATATCGTTCGAAATAACTACCTTAATCTATTTACGGACTCAAAGGACGCACGATTATATAAGTATTATAATCAATTATAATATACAAAAATCGTATTTTGTTGTAAAATCATGTTTTTTCTGTTCCGTGTTCTCAGCTCAACCCTTAACATGCCATCACGCTTTTTCTAATCTTACCAAAAAATAAGGAACTTAAAAACAGAAACAAGTAAGTTTTGGAAATTTTCAAAAATTGTTCCTGTTATATTACATTTAAATAATATCCAGATAGTTGTCTTCTTTGGAATATATATTTACTGAAATTGGATATTATGATATAAACCTAACAGCACAACAATAGTACAAATTTAAAGCTGGTCTTCACAAATAAAACTGCAGAAGTTTTTAACCCTGCAACGCAGACATCCCAAGTCAAAACACTGATGAGGAAATGCTACATTAAGAACGCATACGAACAGAGGGTCAATAAAATAAGTAATTTATGTTCAGCATTTTCAAGATATTATTTATTCTTAATTAAAATAATGATACAATAAATTAAAAAAATATACAATTAGAAAAAAAATAATTTTAACAGAGGCCAAAAACGGCCTACAACGATATACTTTCAAAGTAATACATACATATTATGTCGCTAAAAGAATAATGGGTACTCAAACCCACATGTAGTTTAATTTAAATAAAAAACCGAACATTTATTAAGGAACTGGAAAAATTAAAACTCGCTCTATACTAATTTATCCTTGCCAATATTGCTAGTTTTACTCATGTCGACCGCAGCCTTATACCTTGATATATTGAAAACGTTTGATATTACATATTATCACGCGATGTGAATAGTAACTTTACTACTGGACGCAAGCATGCAATTATTAACGGATATTAATATGTAGGCTACAGCTATAACCGAGGCTAGCAGATTTCTTGTAGCTTATCGACAGACATTCTTTGAAAACTATTACAAGCAATACATTGATTTTTACAGCAATAATGACACTTCTCAACATCATATCTCTAATTTTTAGGGTTTATAATACTTTTATAATAAATAAACATATAAAAATATACATCTAAATTATGCATTTAAACATTATTCAACACAGGTTTAACTTAGCAACATTTTTTAATAAATTATCATTAGTTTTTAAAATTGATATTTTACCATCTTATCCTTTAATTAAAATAACATGAGTGAAGTTGATAAAATTTAACTGAATAAGATTTTATTTATATATTTTTTTATATTTTATAATTATTTTTTTTATTTAATTCTTCTCAATTGACACACATAAATTTTGATGAGATTCTCTTATTTTAATATAGATTTTCCTATAAGCATTACTATTGTATGTTTATGTGTGAAAGGAAGCTAGCTGCAGTTGCACTCTTCACGGCACAGCACATGACACCACATGACATGATTTGCCACAACATTGTAAAACATGACATATCGTCCGTTCAGACATGCATTCACACTATTTTTTCTCCCTGAAGTTAAGATTTTATCATGATATGGGGAGGCAAACAAGCAGACGGATTTCTTAATGGTGAGAAATTCACTCCGCCTGTAAACACCAAAGGTGGTAATGGTGCGTGCCCACCAAAAGTTACGAAAATAATAATAACTACGATGTAGATGAACATTAAAGAAAAAGATATTTATTTCGACTCACGAATTTAATTTCTTTAATCAAATAATGAATGTACGGAAATTAAACGAATGATCATAAGTTTCAATCGTCATTTCTGAATATTTAGTTATTTGTATTTCATGAAAGATGGAATTCTGATTGTATAATATATTAAATATACCTTGTACAGACAGCGCTTACATATCCATACCACAATTTTAATTGAACTCAATATTCAAGAAACAATCAAATTATGAATGCATTTGGTATGTTTAAAAAATATACTAGTTATTTAACACTTAACATGTAAGTGACAAACACAAAAACAAGTGTGAGGGATGTATGTGTGAACGAACAGCCGCATGCACTGAATAACCTTACACTTCTGCTGATGTCAGTTTTACCGTACAAAATCTACATGAGCTTTACAAGTAACACATTACATTCGGTAGGCACTCACATATAATGAGCGTCGAATGTACTAATGGATAAACAAATTCTGAGCGAATCACTGCTAGATTAATAGATTGCGAAAGGTAGAAATTGTAACAAATTCAGTATTGCAAGGGCAAATGGTTGCATAAATTTTCACACCGAGAAATAAAATGTATAGACACTTAATTTTGTTAAGCCAATACTAATACCAAGTATTACTAGAAGTGCTCATTTGATGTAAAAATTTCGAACTACCCACAACTAAAATCTTTGATATATTTTAAAGGAACAAAAAAAAATTTTCAACCCAAACAGAAAAGAAAACAAATTGGTGGAATCCTCAGTAGCTCTCAGATGGTTAAAGCATTCGTCGACTGGAGACGTAAAGTCAGGTTTCAAATCCTGTCTGGGATGACATTTTTTTTTTAATTTAAACAAATTTATTTCAAACACAGAGCAAATACTAAAATGAAAATACCTTAAAATCTTTTTTTTAATATCACAATCCACGTTGTAGTGTTTAGATAAAACCTATCAGACCAATTTTTACTACATTTAAATTGTAACATTTATCATTAATAGAAATTGACTTGGTTGTAATTAAAAAACCGATTGCCAGGCTATTTGTTTAATTTTCCCCGTAAGTTACAATATATGCAAAATTTCCCCATGCAACACCGCACTAGATCTCTTAAATTTAATCCCTAAACAAAACAAAATGCTTACTCGGTGGTGTAGAAGATGCTACCTTAATATCATACGGTGTGTCGTGAAATCACCTTAAAAAAATTAGTCATCCAACCTAGCAATACACAACTTTGTACCTATTGAAGTCGTCATACAAATAAATGTTTACATACATGTAATAACACAAAATAACAGGAGAAACAAAACTTACATATCTATGATACAAGTGTTACAGGCGAGAAGTACAAGCCAGGACTTGTTAAAATTTATCAATATGGTGAACACATAGGCGTCTGGGTATAATGAGTTTTTTGTTAACATGAAGTCGAAAATGAAATAGCACCGAGTACTCAAAATTGGAAATATACTAGTTTCAGGAAAGCAATGCGTGTTACCGGCATATCGAAGGAGCTTGTGGATATTTATTGAACAACGCAGCACTTGCATTTCTGTTTTTTCTTGATGGTCACGTGCTCGGGCTGCAAGGGCTCCTGTGGTGGCGCCCTCTGTACTTCAACTTGACCGGAACGCAACTCGCCCACTGCTGTGCCGTTCTTGGTACCGTTCATTGCTTTTGGAGTGCTCTGTTGCACGGAACTCTTGATCTTGGTTTGCGGTGACTCGGGCGGACTAGCCTGTAAAGTTTAGGGAAATGAATTAAATAATCATCGCAGCAATCGCCTCTGTGATGTACCAGTCCGGCGTTGGACTTGATTTCTTGAGGTCCCAGGTTCTAATAAAAATAATGTTGACCAAAGAATGAAAACGTGTCAGATTGGCGGTGGGTAATATTTTTGGCAAATATATAGGCAATAAGTAATATTTTTTACAAAACTTTAGATAATAAGTTTTTTGGCTAAATTTTTACTGAAAGGTATGAAAAAGTTTGACATTCGTACTTGAAAATCTCTATTCTCTACAGACTTCATATTAGGAACGCAACTCCCCTAAAGCATGGAAATTATCATGAATGTATCATAATATATCCATACTGTTTTTGAAAAGATAAATTCGCAAAGTGTCTTTAATGCAACCTTATAACTTATATATTGACTGGATTTATAAGATTGTGTGACTTGAGTTATATAATTAACAAATGATTAACATCATGACATAGTAATTGCACTAAATATAGCCAATCTTAACATTATTATGCTGTAACAAGGCATTTTATTTAAACACTGTAATGTGTAAGAAAAATGTTGCTGTTGCGACGGGTTTCCTTTCATTATTTTGTTGCTTTTAACCCCATTTTAAGTGTATTCTAAATGCTTCTTCTTGCGCAAAATTATGAATCATTCCTCATATTTCATACTGCTATTACAATTTAAACTGCATCATGGTGTGGGCAAGACTTTTTGCCAAATTCGGATGGAATTAGATTTTGTGGACTTGAATAGGCTTCAATATGGACTTTAGTGCTAAATATTTAAATCAGAGACTTAAACTTAAAGATACTTAAATTTGGTGATATTCTACTGCAACTTTCGACCAAGTATTGCATAATTAACTGCTGTCAAATTGCACGATCTGACTCCAATATTTTTCATTGAGTACCATGTTGCGTTGAGTACCAATTATTTTTTCGAAAAATAGCTAGGGAATCCGAGATGGCCCCACATAAATTTTATTAATATCCTATTAGTTTTTGTTTATCACTCATCATAAGCAAAAAAATATTAACTATACTTCAAACACCACCAGTCGAATCATAATAAAATTAGTAATGGGATTATGTCGAAATCATGACCTACCTTTTGAAAAAACAACCATCAAAATTTGTTTAAAATTACTAGTTACTATTACAGTAATCAAACAAAAAAATTTAAAAAAAACAGGAGTTGAAATAAAAATTTCCTCTTTTTTGGAGTCGGTTAAAAACAAGCTGACTATCTCGTGCCACACTCAATCCCAATGGTATTAAATTACCTCTTAAACTTTTAGATTGATTTTTAATTTGAACCTAAGACCGATACAGAAAAAGCAATGGTTAGGTCAGGAATTGCACATCACAGCGACCATACCTATATGTTTTTGTACTAGCAGCCTGTCCCTACTTCGCAGTAGTGGACAAACTTCTATGTGATTATACATAAAAACCTTCGTCTTGAATCACACTTTGTATTAAAAAAACCGCATTATTAGCTGTTGCGTAGTTTTAAGATCTAAGCATTCATAGGGACAACAGACACCGGAAAACGGCTTTGATTTATACTATATAATGATTTTTTACATTACGAAAAATCTTTTTCTTTATTGCAATATTTTTAAATTGATCTACACCATGAAACAAACAAACTTACATTTACATTACTCTCAAGCAGTTTCTCTTCCTTTTCATCACCAATGGAAACTTCTGGCAATGCTGTTGGTGTTGGTGTTATAGGTTTACCTCCTTTTATCAATGAGACAATTTCATCCGCCTCACGACTTAAGTCACCATCAGGCCTGAATGGATTATCCCATCCACTTTCAGTACTAAAAATGAAAGAAACATGTAATATAATACTTAAATCATATATCCTATTACAATCCTATTAAAACTATAAATGTGAAAGTTTGAATGTTTATTTGTCACCCCTTTTCCACCAATTTTCATGAAATTTGGCACACACATAGAGATAACTTGGATTAACACATCTGATAGTTTTTCCTGTCCCTGTGACGTGGTGGATCCTTATCTGACTAAGTTGCCCTCATAACAACCTCAGCCAAAAAGGTGTTGGGCCTAATATGTCTAACTTGATATTCAAACTAAAAACCTATTTTCTAACTTTGTAACACACTAACTAACAAAGCAATTTAAACAAAATCATATAACTTAAAGGCTTTTAGTTGACATTTAAAAAAACATTACATTCGACATGGCTACTAGCAAACAATTTTCTGGTACAACAATATCGACTTAATTAATTTGTTACAATAAAATTAGGCTTGGCATTGCCACACAACACAAGGTCATCTACAATAGCTATGATGAAATACCTATTGATCATTGTATGATTTTTGCAACATTGTCAGAAATCAACATACTATGGAATACAATAATTGGAGTACAGTCAATGTGACAAGTGTCATTGAAATGTACAAAAAAAACAAAGTTCCCATAACTTTGTTTTTTCAGTCAATGATTCTAATACAGTTCCTTACTTTTATAAACTTATTAAAACTTAATTGCAAATGTTTATAACTACATACATACATATTATCTTCACGCCAAGCCCTTAGATTGTAGGCAGAGTATAGAGTACCAAATCTCAAGATTGTGGCAGACCTCTCTGGCTTCCTCTACATTCATTTCCCTTTTCATACAAACACCACAGTTATGGAGACTATTGATTCAACCCTCGGATAATATTCGAGTGTCAAATCTCATGGTCCTGGCAGACCTGTCTGGCTTCCTTTACATTCATTATCTTTTTCATACAAACACCAGTCTTGAAGACTCTTGATTCCACTGGTAATATTAAAGTGATACTTAATATTTGAGAGCGATAAAATGATTATTATTATCTAAAATTTGTAGGATAGTCCATCTCTCGCTCTCTGCCAGACAGCTCGTAAGAGGCAAGAACTTGTTAATATATAGGTCAATACCAACAAGACGACAAATTACAGTTTAGTGAAGCAAATTGCTCAGGTAAAGATCTACCTCCTTACATATTCCTGTTGCCATAACGACTCTGGTATGTTCCTGTCCACAGGGTAGTATAGCAGGAACACAATAAGGCTAACAAAAAAACAGGGATGATGAGTTTCTTTCTTCTTAGTGTGTGATTGCAATTCTGATCGGGTAGTAGTTTATTAATATGTTGATGCCCACAAAGACCACCTGATTTTTTTTATTGCGATACCACTGACATGCAATTGTGTATGACATGTGTCTACAATGTGTAGATACAACTATGGCCTATAGACAACAAAGATGTTACAGGTGCGTAAATGTCCTGAGGCCAGGATGGAAGGCACGTTGTGCAAGTCTAATGGCTATCCTATCCTCCAGACCGGAATATGACAGAGTCGTGATGGCGCCAAGAATAGTTAAGGCAGTGAATTCCTACCTAGGCAAGAAGCTACACTAAACTATACTAGACCAGTGTTCTTGATGGTGTGACCTAAATTTTAACCTGTGATCGTTTCTTTCAAGCTGCATGGTAGATAGGCAAATAGTCTATTCTACTGAATGTAAAACTTTTGTTGATCAGTAATGTAACATTAATTTATTAAAAAATGTAGGTTTTTACTATTAACAGTATCTTTTTGATTAGTAGTTGTGTAATAGAAACAAAAAAGATTCTTTCTCAGGAATTTATCTCCTATGCATTTGTCCTTTAATATTTTATTGCAGAAAAATAAGTTACAGCCAATTGTATTTATAACAATAGTGTGACTATGAATCGAAAGAGAACTGGGTCAACTTACTTTGTGAAGAAACACAGCTATAACTATTAATAACAAAGGGCTTTTAGTGATGTTTTAGTTCTGTTTTTGCGACTCAAATAGGATTATACAATTTGTAATAAGTAACTAATTCAAAATCATATTTTTAGTGGATTAAACTAGTAAGAATGATTAATTTCTTTATCAGTTCCTGGGAGATCTGTCAATGTATAATGTCAAATGCAAACACTTTCAAAAATACAAAATTATGTGTCAGTTTTTTACATCTAGAGGTAGCAAAAAATGACATATCCTCACTCAAATAAAAATAATTTTAATTAAATAAATCAGATTTTCTGTTTTTAAATTTTGACATTACTTGAAAGTAATAACCGACACTGATTAAAACAAATTGTAAATATTGGTTTCCATCCATGTGGAACATAGATTTAATCCAAATTATGATTGGTTTAATACTAATTTTTTTTTCCCGTGTTTGGCTGCTTTGTAGAATGGATCATCTGCCTTCCTGTGCCAGGCAGCTCGTAAAAGGCGAGCATAGGCTTTCCGTCACTAGCACCGTGACATCTGACTAGGTGGTAGAGTTTTGCAGTGACTCGCCCAGATTGGTACTACCGCCTTGCCTGTTCCTGCCGCCATAACATCATGACGTGTTCCGGTTCGGAAAGTAAGATAGCCGGTTAACTTGCTTTTGCTCAAGGCTTAACATCCCGACCTCGGGTTGGCAACGCACCATTACCACCTTTGGTATCTCTAGGCGGCGTGAATTTCTTACCATCAGGAAATCCATCTGCCTGTTTGCCTTCCAATGTTATAAAAAAATACTAAATTTCCACCAAGGTTACCTTTCCGGAAAGAGTGATTGAGGCATGATTACAACCGTCTGGATGATGCTTAAGGAAAGTTGAGAATCTAACCACTAAGTTTCTTAATTACCTTATCTGACGATTGTACATAACATCTGCCATGTCGACGTTAGCTGCAGCAGAAAGGAGATCTGCGTAAAGTATGTATGTGTCTGGCTGCACTGGTGGGGGGGATAAGCACTGTGGTCTTGCCCCTTGATAAAATGATACTCGGACTTTTGAACGCTCCGAACTGAAATGAGAAATATTAGACACTTATTATCAAAAACACATTTTTAAATTTAAAACTAATCCAATATTGCTTTCTTATTTAAGATAAAAAATGTAAAATAGTTTGTATATAATTGACCGCCTCGGTGGTCGAGTGGCTAACGTACACGCTTAACTACATCGACCAAACGCGAGGCTCGGGTTCGATTCCCGACGGGGGCAGGCATTTGTGTGATGAACATTTAGATGTCTGCATTTCCGGGTCTGGTTGTTTATTAAATATATTCTGGTATCTATTTAAGTATTTCTATGTATTAGAATCGTTGACTAACACCCATAACACAAGCATATAATTTGCTTACTTTGGGGTTAGATTCAATTTGTGTAAGTTGTCCAGGGATATATATATTTATATAATAATATTATAATGAAATTCAGCATTTGTTACAATAATTAACAAGTTTTAAAGCAAAACTTGTTAATTATTAAATAATTAAGAGATGATCTGCTAGTGGGTTTTGATACATAGTTTATGATAAAGTATTCCATATTAATATATTTAAGCATTCGGGAATAGAATTACGAAAACATTTTTATCATATATCTATCTATATATCTAATACATGTAAAAATTAATCCCCATTCTGTGTGGTCTGAAAGGATGGATCTATTTTGATAGTTAATTTTTTTGTTGAGGTATTTCCTTTATAGTTTTTATCTATCTATAATGTTTTGTTCGCAGTAAAAGTACAACATCTCTCTTATTTGCCGCTTTGTATTTTTTTGGTGAGGTTGGTAAAAGAAAATGGTAAAAACAACACATTAATCCATACAATCTCTTAATGTCAAGAGATACGAAGTTTGCCAGGTCAGCTAGTATTTATATAAATAAGAATTTATTTTCCTTGGTCATTGCAACACACACAAACAGATAAAACAATTTTAGAAATTTTTAATGTGTTAAATAATGAAGCCATTAAGGCTACAGAAAGTTTTAGTATAATAATAAACATTTAATGGTAATTTACATTACATATATATATACATGCATTACCAACCATATTGCATCTTTTTTCTAACTAACAGAAAACATTGTTTGGTTGTTTTTTTTAACAAAAGCAAATTTAAGCATAATTAACCAGTTAACCAAAAACTTTGGAAACTGTTTTACGAAAAATGTGCAGACGGAGTATGAAATTTGGCAAAAGAAAACTTGGTAGAAGTGATAAATAGTAATATTTTTCAATAAAAATGCTTATAATGCTAAACAGATGAAACAATTTTATTAAATCAACTTTTGGCATACACAAACAAACATATTGATAACAATAAAAGATCACAGATGGCACACAAACTATATTCATGCTTAGAAACAAAGTGGTTGGTCTTGATAAATGAAGATGGTGTTCTTATCAAAAAGATAATTAACAATAGAACCTTAATAATGTTTGAACTTTATATTTTAATAATTTATATTGAATAACTTATAATTAAAATTTATTATAATAGTTGAATTTCAACCAATGGGCAACCACTGTTTAAAATAGATATGCATATACAAGTAATATTTGCAAGAAAATAATATGAATTCGCAGTAGCACGCATGTAGCTCATATGTGTTAACTCATAGGTAATTTACTAGTAGCTCTTTTATTAGTTATGACTTTGCTCACCACCCACTCATCATTAGCCTTAACAAAATACATCTTCCTGTTTTATGTAGTTGTTAACTAATTTTGTTGTCTGATCTATTAATAAAGAACTTACAAAAATTAAATGGACAATGGTGTAATCTTCATCATTTGCATTGCTGAATTGTTGAGCCTATACTCCTTTTGAGAATCATTAATATGGTCTTGCTTAAAACATTTTAGTGATATGTTTTCAATGGTATGCTATTTTAGTTAGCTAGAATTTAAAGTATCTTCACGCCCATATCCCTGAAGATGTAGGCGGAGGCAAAACCAGGGCAGCTACAACTAGCTGTAGAAGACACAATGTGTAAGGTGGCAAGCCTATCGCTAACAAGACATATAACCAATCTAGAATAATTTTATATAGAATAAGCCAGAATGTAAACCTAGTATTATACACACTATTATACATTTTACTAGACACATTATTTTGTCTACTGTAAATTTAGTTGTCCCAAAGAAACTCTTTGTATGAATGAGATAAAAAAAAGTGTATCATATACCATAAACACCATACAAACAGGAGTAGAGACATAATTGAATGACAAATTCAAACATTATCACCAACTAAACTATCTACTCTTTTGACATTTCTTTAACTTATAATACCATTATTTTTCAACTGATTAAAACAAAAAGTTAATGTCTATTATACAGATTCCAAATTTGAATGTCTTTATGATTAACATATTCCTAAAAATGTTAATAACAATTGGTGTTTTTTAGTATTTTAATTACTTACATCTTTAAACTATTTCAAAATTAATGTGTGAATTGTTAAACAAAGTAGATTTAAATAAGTATGTCAAGACAATTATATAATGTATTTTATAAATTTTTAAAACGAAATTTAATTAAATGTAAAGTGCACTGCAGAAATTGTAGAAATAATATAAAAAAAATCGCTAAGCATCGCGTTGTAAAGTGCCACAGGGCGGGTCCCAAATTTAGGGTTAAGTGATATCACAATTTCTGGATCTTTTAGTAATATATGTTGACAATGCGAAGGTTGGTAGTGGGAAGACGATGACTAATGACCTTGTGGTTTGTGATCAACACAGCATCATGGAACCGAAAGTCGCCGTGTTTATAATTCAGTAGTCGTGACGTCATTGTGACCGAATTCTCCGCCCCAGTGAAATTTGCAAATTACAAATCATACGAAAGGTTACCTGGTACAGAAGCACCAACCGGTTTTATAATATCGTATATGTTGTGTGAATGAAATCAAATTCACGTTAATACCTACAATGGATAAAACCTAATGCGCAGCTTAAAAATAATGACGTGAATTATTTAAACAACATACCTTACGACTATTCACAAATATCACCGGCGCACACTTATCATTTAATACTTTATCACTGTATACTAAAGATTAAAGTGAATTTTAGAACAATGAAAACATATGCACAACTTTTGTTAGGGCTGGGTTAGTACGGCGCTTCAAAACAGTGTTTCCTTTTCCAGTGTTCACAACATCGATCTCGGAACTCGCAGTCGCGCGCGGCCGTGGCGAATGGAGCGGAGCGGGTGAAGCACACAGCGATATTCGTGCCAAACTAGTGACGTTCCGTTCACGAATCACGATTCGATCTCGTTATCACGATTGTGTTCTTTTTTGATTTAGGTTTAACAAGGT
This sequence comes from Calephelis nemesis, assembly GCA_002245505.1. NCBI lineage: Eukaryota > Metazoa > Arthropoda > Insecta > Lepidoptera > Riodinidae > Calephelis > Calephelis nemesis. The sequence goes on along the minus strand of NJDD01001460.1, from coordinate 222,563 downwards.
TTACAGTTTACTTTAACCGCAATACTGTATTTATTCATGCCAAACTGCTTAGTTTTTATTGATTAACAAAATAATGGGGGCACAGAAAGTTCGTTTAAAAATTGGAAACCCACTTATTTGATACTTTTTTAAAAAAATAATTAAAAAGCTAATTTATTCGTTGAAAATATTTAGTTGACGATAATTATTTTTGAATTTCTTTCTAACATGCTGATACGTAGGTATGACATAATATGCAACTTTTGGTACACCCTAAGTATCAAAAGTAAGGACTCAAAGTTGAATTTTTCAGAAAATTGATATGGTTCTTAAAATACTAACGCGGTACATATATTAACTAACAACTTTCGCGGCTTAAGCTGACCTTTACTTTAAGCAATTTTACGTTTACGTTACTTTTTAACGACTTTACTCGCATAGTATAGGTACCTACGTGTAGACTGTAATAAGTAAATAGGTCGATATTGTGTAGATACCGGGGTGTGTACGTATGAGGTGTGATTACTTTGTTCTTAATGGGTTTCTTATTTTAGCAGATCCCTATCCTTATCCAGAGATAGGGTAAGAAAGTAGGACCGTTTTGAAAAAGTATTAAACTAAATACCTTAATTACTGGTTTTTTGGTTATTGGTTAATATGTTGTTAATTTTGCGGTTTTTACAACTTTTTACAAGTTTTGTAAAGTTAGTTGATAATGCTTTAAACGGGTTTAACTTATTCCTATAAATAATTATTGAATCTTAATGCTATTAAACAATCCACGAAATAAGTACTAGTAGGGTTAATCTTGAACCTCGATTAATTCACTATCGAAATTGGAATCGGGTATGTTGTTTTAGGCTACTTTTGAACACAATACTGGCGAATTATTATCAATCATCTAATCGTTAAAAATAAATTTTATTTAATCAGATTCGTTTAATTTATTTTCAACGTTTAGTAATCCATTTACGATTCAAATTTCAAGGATATCGAGATTCAAAAGTAGCCCTACAGATCACATAAATGTAACACTTTTCGAAGACCCTTTTTGAATAACTGAGATGTTTATTTCTATATCTACTTTGCATCAATGATATCTGTATCAAGGCCCACGGAAAGCTGTATAATAAAGACTAAAATAAAGACTAATCAAAAGTCACGGAGTAGGTAAATTTATTCGAAAGTTTTTAGCGTGACATTTCCTTATTCACAACGTCGAAACGGTAGGTATAGCATTTTTATTGTACGAAATATTTCATAAAATTGCAAAAGTGAATGGTTTATTCCCTATATATATTATTGGTCAAATAAATTCAAGTCTTATAAATAAAAAAAAGTAAATCAATAATGCTACTTTTAGCAATTGAAAGTTGGATTGTAAAATTTAAGTAGATAGGTACAACAGTTATCCTTTCACGGGTCTTTGAATCCAGTTATGCTGTTTGTTTCCCCTAAGGACTAGCCAAGTGTCATGTGTGCCGCAATATCATAAGTGTAAATTGTCACCCTACAGTTACCTCTATCATGTAATCGAGACACGTCCGTTGTGCGCCACCTTAATAAGATTATTAATAAAATGTATCAATATCTAAAGCAAGTTCAGATATGTACCTATTTGTGTTTTGATAAAAAAATATGTTAAGTTAGCATTTTAATTAAGGGGTCATATACGCTAAAATACGACAGCAGTTTACTGTTTTTTTCATACAAAGCAATCATGGATTTTGCTGACAAAAATACAGAAGATTAACATGAATATGCTTTACTAGACTAGTATTTCCAAAACACGATTCATTTCAATTTGCTCGATAGAAAAAAATCAAAAAGTTAACCCTTTTTTGAAAGCTTTTGCTTTCTGTCTACTTCAATTGTGAAAATATCGGCACCAGATTTAACATAAACATAGATAAGTACTATACTTAAAAGATAAGTGTTTCAGTTTTTATACTTTTTTTCAAATTACTTTTATAGTGTCAAAAATGGTGATTTGTCGCTTAAGATGTTTACTTTAGAGCGCCATTGTTCATAGTAATCATGGAACGGGGGAGCGCGGTGATTGGCTCTTCTGGCTGACTGAGTATGGGGCCTTAATGATAAGAACAACATATCTAATTGAAAAGTTCGTTGAGATTCAGGAGGGTGTTTAAAAAAGAAATATCTAATATAAAGCACCCTGTACATTATTTTCAATCGGTTCGGTTTTTAACTTTTACGGTAAGTCCACTTTAAGATGATAGGTAACCCGGTGTTATGTTCACATACATTTTCGTTATCCTACTGGTAAGTAAAAATCTTGTATCATGGTCGCACTTGTAAGGTAAACGAATAGGTCTTAAAATTATAATTCTTTCCGCTATATCATATATTTGGCTGAACAAGTGGTTAGTTGCTAATTTTAATATACTTATGTCATTTTACGACGTAATCTCAGTAGCCAGACCGTACCTACCAATTCCCATTTTTTTATTTTATTGCATCTTTACTACCTGATAGCTGCCCAATTCACCATTTTCTAGTCAACATTTTATTAAATGAATAAATTTTAGGCTGTATGTGAGATTACAGATTAATAGTAGATACTACGAGTACAATCAACTAATTATATAACAAAATTTATTTGATTGAGAAAGGCGGTACCTAAGCAATTATATGTTTAAATACTAAATCCCATTAATGTTATAAATGCGAAAGTTTGTATGTTTGTTTGTTTGTTAATTCTTCACGCAAAAATTGCTGAACCGGTTTTCATGAAATTTGTCACACATAGAGGGTAACTTGAATAACACACTGAATAGTTTTCATCCCGAAAAAAAAACGGCTTGCATTCCGGAAGTGCCGGCAGAAGTGAAAACTTGAATATTAAAGTTGTGCATGTTTGATATTTTGGTTAGGGAATAATTTTGCACGAATTGCTTTAATTATTAGTATTAAAGTACTGTCATTTATGTTGTTGTCAATATTCATTTATTGCACTATCGTACACAAACATGACAACATGAACATTCGCGCAAACACCCTGAGCCGTCTTACGAATCAGGTCACGTGTCCTGACGCGAGTTTAGAAGTTTTTACCCATTCCAAAAAAGTGCACAAAGTGCTAAGGAAGTTTTCACTTCAAAAATGTTCCTTTGTGACTATTAACCACGCGGGCAAACGCTAGTACCTAATAAATTACCTATTAGTACGAAATATGTAAAACGGAAAAGCTATAATTGCGCTGACCTTGGAATCAAACTAAATTGTCTCTAGCTGCAAAATAGATAGGTACTTAATAGACACCAATAAAAGGATGCGTCACCCCACCTACCTCGACCGTCTGTTGTGTTATGTAAATCAACAGGCCTCGTTCGTTTAATCATATGTTACCTACTGCGTTATATAGGTACCTACTATGTTTTATTTGGTTTACATATGACCAAATGCAAGGGCGGGTCCAAGAGGGTTATAAGGGTCCTGATACTCCCTGGATGGGGTCTGCCCAAATAATGTTCTACCTAGAACTATGTCATGTTTATTTTCTAATCTCGTTATTTATAAAATAGATACTCTGTGGTCTAGCGGTTCAGGAGTTAGACCTTCATGATGTCCCGGGTTCGAATCCCGGGCCGGGCAACAAAAAGAAAATTGGGGTTTTCCAATTTGCTAATTTAAAAAAATGTTGCTCGCGATTGTGTAAGTGCCTGGTTGGTGACAGCCACCTATCACATTGTGAGACTTATGCCCGATTTCACCAAGAGCCCCTATATTTTAGGGGACCTTTTAACGTATTTTAGGGGACTGTTTTGTATGAAAACAGTCCCACAAGTAACGTTAAAAGGTCCCCTAAAATATAGGGGCTCTTGGTGAAATCGGGCATTAGTGTCTTAGGCTAGTCGTGGGTGCCCTGGTTGTCTATTTTTATGTATTAGTATTGTTGACCAGCAATCACAACTTATAATCATTTGCTTACTTTGGGGATTTAATTACTTTGGATCTATTCCTGTAACTTGTCCAAAAATATTCATTTTTCACGATGAAAATTTATAACTATTAACATGCCAAAAGCTAAACAAAAATGTAATAGGGAAAAGGGTCTTTTCGATTGCGGAAGTAAGCGATTCATTGATTATAAAATCGTGACAGAGCAAATACTTCCAGCTGCTATCCCTAGTCGAACGAGGCTTCGCAAACTCGAGTCAGCTACAAACTGCTTATTAAAATATCATTCTCCCTTTGTGTCCTTTGAGGTGTACCCAGCGCCGGCCTCAGGGGTAGGCGGACCGGGCGGCTGCCCAGGGCGGAAAATTTTTGGTGGCGGCAAACAAATTTTAAAGAACGGCACATTTTAAAATATGAATAAAATAATAAAATCATGATAATATGAATGTAAAGGGTAAAATTTTCTGTATCACATTTTACACAAAGAACAAGCGTATATTATGTACGTTAGTGCAAACCTCGAGTTACGATTATAATCCAAGTCCAAATATAAAATCACTCGGCTTGTATCGCCGGGTGGGGTGGGGGGAGAAATAGCCGATATCGCCCAGGGCGGCAAAGTCCCTAGGGCCGTGCCCGTGGCACCGTACCATAAATGGCACAAAAGCTAACAGATAATCTTGTGTGGGAGGAGTTCAGACCTACCAACAGTCAAGTAAGCCTGGAATGTTTTTTTAGCGATATTAGCAAAGAAGCAGACGGATTACCTGAAGGTAAGAAATTCACGCCGTCTAGAGACACTAAAGGTGGTAATAGCGTGCTGCCAACCTAAGGGCGGTAGGTTAGGCCTTGAGCAAAAGTAAATGTACCGGCTACCTTATCCTCCGAACCGGAATAATTCAAAGACAAGCACTGACGTTACGGAGCAGTAATTGATAAGGCGGTGGTACTAATCCGGACGAGTCGCTGCAAAACTGTACCACCTAGTCAGATGTCACGGTGTTAGTGATGGTAAGCCTATGCTCGATTTTTACAAGCTGTCTGGCAGGAAGGCTGGCAGCCTATTATGCAAAAGAAACCCAAACCAACACGGGGAAAATTAAAAGAAAAGCTATCATCATCTCTTGTTATTTTAATCTCCGTCGGAACATCAGGGGCAGTATAAGTTTGACATGTTTGTGTGTGTGTGTGTGTGTGTGTGTGTGTGTGTGTGTGTGTGCGTGGGTTCTTTTTGACTGTAACCTCATAACTTTTGAACGCATAAACTGATATTGATGCGGATTTTTTTGATTTAAATCTGACGTGATCGAAATTCTTTTCAGCTACTAACATTATATATTAGAACATGGAAGTTCTAGGACTATAGATAGAGCACTTACTTTATTTAAAATATCATTCAATAATTTCTATGTGTAGCCCAGACATTATATTCGTAATTTGTTAATAACACTTGTATACCTAATAAGTTTTATTTGATAATTTAAATTATACTTAAAAAAACCGGTTTCATTTATTTAGCACCTTATTATAATATAATCATAAGTATAATATTAAGTGTGAAATAAAGAGTATTATAGAAAAGTACACAATGTTATTTTTAAAGTATTTATACAATAGAATTCCACCATGTGCCGACGGTGAAGAGTATAAATTTTACGTTATATTCGATTAAGCAAAATATTAAAATTTACGACTCGACCTTATGTTTTGTTATTTTGCCGCTATTAGCTGTCCATGGAAATCACTTCAAATCACCAATGATATGCGCCAAGCTCTATATATAAAAACAATGACATCATTCACATATATGCGGCACTTTGTTGGACATAAACTCATGTTTTAAGATATATGTAATAAGTATATACCTAGTCTTGCCATAAATATTGTAATAAAGAAAAAAAATATTTTTTAACTGCAAATAACATATATTACTTTTACAGTGTGTTAGTTTAATACATAAATATACAACAATTAAAAATATAAAAAGCTTATTCGAAGTGGTCTCCATTGGCTGCAATACAGTCCTTTAAACGTTGAGGCCAGTTATCAATAGAAGCACGCACTCTTTCCATGGGAAAATTCTTCACTGCCAATCGTATAGATTGTTTTAGGGACTCCAAATTATCATGGCGTTTAGAGCAAGCTGTACTCTCTAAAACTGACCATAAATCATAATCCAGCGGATTAAGATCGGGACTAGACGACGGCCAGTCTTCAGCTCTGATGAAGTCCGAAACGTTCGCTTCCAACCAAGACTGCGTGGACCGAGCTTTATGACCCGGCGCCGAGTCTTGCTGGAAGGACCATACTTGGTTATTGAACATGGTGATGTTAAGGGGCTTAACTACCTTCTCAAGAATGGTATCTTGATACACTTGTGCCGATGTTTTGATACCTTTTTCACAAAAATATCGCTCAGTCACTCCTTCATAGCTAACACCCCACCAAACCATCACTGAAGTTGGATAATGTCCACGTTGCACTCTGTCGACTAATTGGGAAGCTTCCTTAGAGCTTTGAGCATAAATACGGTCATTTTGTTTGTTAAAATGTTGCTCAATTGTAAAAATTTTCTCATCCGTAAACAAAATTTTTCTGTGACCTCCCTTTGCGTACCGCTTCAGTAATTGTTTCGATTTTACGACCCTATTCTTCTTTAAATTATCAGTTAAGAAATGACCAGAGCGTCTCTTATAGGCTGCAAGTCCTAAGTCATTTTTTAAAATACGCGACATGGTTCTAGGTGCTATCTTCATTTCCCGAGATAAAATCTTTTGCTTTCGGACAGGATTTCTTCGAATTCTTTCCCTTACTGCTTTGACCACCTTTTTCGTACGAACACTACGTGGACGGCCAGATCTTTTTCTGTCACAAACAGAGGAAGTCTCATTGTACCTATTAATAGCCCGGTACACAAACATTTTACTAAAAACAAGTGTATGGAGAGTTTTAAAAATTGCATTTGGCTCCATACCTACTTTGTGTAATGCAATCACAGCGATTCGGTTCTCTTTATCACCCCACTCCATTTTAATATCGCAAAATATTGTACAATGTATTGGCGCCAAAATGAGAAAACACAATGAACAATCGTATAAAAATGACAGATTCGAAATTCAAATGTAATATTTTTTTATTTTTAAGTGTAACAGTATTTATGGCCAGACTAAGTAGATGTTATTTAGTGTTTACGTTATTAGTGTTTTCGTTTTATATATATTTCCCCCCATGTTGGTCCGGGCTCCTTTGTAGATTAGACCATCTGCCTTTCTGCCAGGCAGCTCGCTATACTTCGCTCGCTTACCTATTCCTGCTGCCATAACGTCATGACTTGTTCCGTTTCGGAGGATAAGGTAGGTGATAAACTTACTTTTGCTCAAGGACTAACATTTCGGCCTCCGGTTGGCAACGCACCATTACCATTGTTGGTGTCTCTAGGCGGCTCGAATTTCTTACCATCAGTTAATCCGTCTGCTTGTTTGCCTTCCAATATCATAAAAAAATACCCGTGACTAGGTTTGTGGATTTTCTTTATCAGTAGGTATCACAAGACATAGTAAGATTGAGTGGTTCTTTTAGCACGAACATAATTTTTACAACGTAACTACCAAATATTTCATACAAACTTACTTCTGTATTAGCAGTTTATAGTCCGATAAAGTTGTAAAAACCACGAGGTTAGCAACACAACAGTCACCCAAAAAAGGTAACAGTTTTTAGGTGAGTCAGTACAAAATAAACAAATCTGCAAGAATTTCAAAGAAAAATATTTTAGTTTGAAAATGTCTCTGTAATGTATTCCAACATGTTTTAATTTTTTAAAATTTGTAACGTAAATGTACTTCTACTTTAAAAAATACGTCATTTTATGAATCTATACACGATTTAGCAAATTATCGGACTGCCAAAAATAGAATGCCGCAGTGGCAGAAAATTGAGTATTGTAGTTTAATCTAAATCGGATTGAGATTTAACAAGTGCTGGACCGGATCAGTAGTAAAAAGGCAATTATTAAAAAAAATGAGTCACTGATCAAATTATTTGTGGATATACTAGTCATAATATGTGTATGTGTATACTTGTCATATTGTGCTAATAAACGATTCATAAATGTATAATAGAAAAAGGCATTACTTTGCGGAAATCCATACTTAAATCCAAATAAAGTTATTTAATTTGCAATTTACCGAAAGAAAAATGTGTAAGTATTATAGCGCGACAAAACAGGAAAGTCAGCACGTTATAAATGGATTGGACTTATCAGAAGCCATAGACCCCAAATATATCCAGCTCCACAGATCATACACACGACACTAAACCGTTTCATTAGCACTAACACAACGGTTATTATATTAGTTTGTGTTCAACCTTCGTAGATCGCAAATTACATAATTTAATCTGAATTCATAAATTATTATAATTATCTGCCAAAACTATTTGTTTGACATTTTGTTGTTAGTCAACAGTTCATAATTAAATTCATATCTGCCAAATTTGCAATTCGCTTATCTGCCATAATTAAACAAATATAACATACTCATGATATAAATAAAACGTACTCGTCTTCGACGGGCGTGTACGGGAATGCTGTCTCTTGGAGTTTGGGAGGCGGGCTACCTTCCGGTTCTTCTTGGAGAGGGCTCTCGTAGATCAGCGTCTCGACCATAGAGCCCTTAGAGCTCCCGAATGATACCCTGTAACAGTAACACATAATTAGACACAATATCTACATATCTCAAAAACAATATTGTAAAATAACAACGTTTACATATTCTAGATAATAAAAATTATGGACTGCAACACTGAAATAGGAAACGCCATTTATTTTTAGTTTTTGTTCGTTTGATTTGCGCGTTACCAAAACCAAACTAAAACGTACTGCCACTATGTTAATCTAGACTTCAAAGCATATTACAAGCGTGGCAATAAATGTAAGATGTAATAATCATAATGTATCCCCGGACAAGTGACACAAATTGAATCTAACCCTAAAAGAAAGCAAATTATATGCTTATATATGGGCCAGTCAGCCAGTCAGTCAAGGATTCAAGTATGTTGAAATGCATAAGTAGGTATATGAACAAGTTTTATAAACAAGCAGATCCGGGTATACAGACACCTAAATGTAAGGTATACTAATACATTAAATCAGTTGTATAGACACAAATAAAACTTTAATAATAATCAAGAATACTGGGTACTGAGTAAGTAATTGGTCACATACAGGATGACATTTAAAGTACTAGATAAATTGTGAGAAATGATTCGGAATCGATAGCACTTTAGATCTATCAAGTAATCAATTTGAAAGAGAAACCACAAATTTTATCCAACGCAAAATACAAGGTGCAACGTTATAACGTAAACAAAGCATAAAACTGGTTCCCACCAATCGCACTCGTATTTGCAGGCAGGTGACGTCATGACTTGTACTAGGTACGACATAGCGTGATAACAAGTAAAGCATTAATGCGGACTGTTTTAAATGGATGTTAACAAAAAGATATATTACAGTTTGGTTAAAATATTTAAAATTCGTTTATATTTAAGACTTTACCGCTTATGTTAAAATTTGGACGGTTCTTTCAAAGATACACTGTATAACTAGTTCAATCTAATTGTTTATAGTCTTACTTATAGTTTATAGTCTTACTTAATTTTTTATAGTTTAACTCAACGAAAAACATGTTTACTTAAGCTATAAAATTTAAAGTTGAGGCAAAACTTTGCAAGACATGTATTTTGGACAAAAGTGTGTCTTGGCCGTATTATGGCCGCCAAACTTTTATTCCCGAGTATTTATTGTGAGAAAACTACGATATTTAAATATTTCACACATTATTTCCATTGGTCGAGGGACTAGCGCACCACCAACCAACCGCGAGCCTCGAGATCGATTCTCAACGAGGAAAATTATTTGTGTGATAAACATCTACATGTTTATATTTCTACGTCTAGATTGTCTTTATCAAATACATTCTGGTATTTATTTAAGTATTCCAGTTTAACACTGTCATTTTTAATGCCATAAATTTAGTAAATCTTAAAACAACATATCTATTTTTTTATGATATTGCAACAAGCAGACGGATTTCCTGATAGTAAGAAATTCATGCCGCCTAGACACCAAAGGTGGTAATCGTGCTTTGCCAACCTCAGGGCGGAGGGTTAGGCCTCGAGCAAAGTAACCAGCTAACTTATCCTCCAAATCGGAACACGTCAACGGCAAGCACTGACGTTATGGCTGCAGGAATAGGTAAGGTGGTGGTACCAATCCGAACGAGTCGCTGCGAAACTCTACCACCTAGTGAGCTGTCACGGTGTAAGGGACAATGACCCTATGCTCGCCTTTTACGAGCTGTCTGACAAAGGAAGACAGATGGTCTATTCTGCAAAAGAGCCCGGACCAACACGAAGAGATTACCAAATCGATTCTTGTGAGAAGATGACGATTACACGTTTACTTTTAGTCTAGCTCAGTTCATTGGCTTTTAACAGAATATTTACATTTGTGTTTATGTATCGTGTTTTATGTAATCTATGTAGATTACATAAAACACGATTTATATTAATAAATGTGCAAATAAAGTTGAACTTGACCTCGTTTCAAGTTATGTGCAAGCGGTGAGTAGGTATATTACGTGAAGCGCTCAGGTCAAGTATCAAGCTTAACAACTTTGGTTAAAATGTGATTAATATGGCATTTAGAGATATATTCATCCGGATTTTCGGGATAAAAATAGATTTTTACCCATCATCGGATCGCCCCAAAATCAATCCCAAACGAGGCAATGAGTATATAATGAAAAGGAGGAATATTGTTTTTTTTTTTCTATAAATCTTAAAGAAAGAAAAAATTTCGCCCCAGACAGGATTTGAACCTGTAACCTTTCGTCTCAAGCCGACGAATGCTCTAACCAATTGAGCTACTGAGGATTCAAGTCCCGTGGCGAAATTTTTAATTCCTTTCTAACCCGTTAACGCGGGTAGTTATGTCCTACAGATACACAATTCATCGGCTTGAGACGAAAGGTTACAGGTTCAAATCCTGTCTGGGGCTAAATTTTTTCTTTCTTTAAGATTTATAGAAATATTAGGACATAACTACCCGCGTTAACGGGTTAGAAATGAATTAAAAATTTCGCCACGGGACTTGAATCCTCAGTAGCTCAATTGGTTAGAGCATTCGTCGGCTTGAGACGAAAGGTTACAGGTTCAAATCCTGTCTGGGGCGAAATTTTTTCTTTCTTTAAGATTTATAGAAATTTATCCCACGCACAGGGCAAGTGCTAAAAAAATAAAAAAATAAATAAAAATACGATAAAAGGAGGAATAACTCGATTTTTGAAATAAATAAAATTAAAATCTTAAACAACGAACGGAAGCTAACTTTTTACTTCTTTTACATAAAACAGTAATGACGCGAGTATATAATGTAATCATACCAAAAATGAAATTTTATGCTAACAACAAAGTCACTACATAGAATAAAAAAAACACTTCCACTGTCCCTATTCCTCTTCCTTTTGTACGCTTAAATCTTTAAAACTACGGAACGGATTTTGATGCGGTTTTTCTAATAAATAAAGTAATAGAAGAGGAAAGTTTATATGTATATTTCATAACCGTGCGAAGCCGGGGCGAATAAGATATAAGTTAAAATATTTTTCCAAACCCATCTTCATTTTGGTAAATTACTTACTTTGAGTATTTTTCTTCTTACAATATTAATAATTAATGATACCTATTTACATATGATTTGGAAATATTGTAGTTTATTAACAAATTTATCTTTTTCATATTTTTATGTTGTAGTAACGATAGTCTGGATTTCATTTTCAATGCTATTTTTAAAGACTTACCTACATCGAATTGCATTAACCTGATCGAAAATACTATCGGTTCGATAACTATTCATCCTAGTGTCATTAAGATCAAGATCAAAACGGAACATCCCTAGTAGGTATACTCGACAGTTACGGGGTGTTGTTGACATGTAGGTGAATTCCTAGTATTACGGGTAATTTAAACTCGATTGGAGGTACCTACATATACTTTGAATTTTTGTACAAAATTTCGGAATAACCCGTAATGTAATGATCATACCCAATATAAACAATATTTTTTCCTTTATGTTACAGTAATAGTTGCCACAATTTGCTAATTTCTCCATTTTCTAAGAACTGCAATGTAAGGCTTATCACTACATATTTATAAGTCTATATCATATGAAATTTCAGTATTACTTCAGAAATTCAAACTAAATATTCAAATGTGATATGTATTTCGTTTTACAAAAAAGACAAAATACATACTTATCAAAACTTTATGAACTGTGAAAGAAATATTTCTACGTTGTTTTGTAATAAATTTATGCGTATTTTTTCTTTCAATTTTTGTGCTTATACCACAACCTTTGACCGTCTCAATACTGAAGTAAAATATACAAAACCGTTATTTTGGTCTGTGTTTATATCTAATTTATTTGCATATTACATTTGACGAACGTCATTCTAATTCGTAGGAGTTTTTAGGTGATTCGTTACATATTTTCCCATTTTAGAAAAATTCGCTATAATTTCAAAGAAATTTCGAAAACAGTTATTGGCAACCCTACGGCTAGATGATATTTGCTCTACAAAATAAGATTTTAAAAATTATTAGAAACGGCTAACGGGAAACCCCCATTACCTTGACGAAGTTTGTGAATTATTATTATGAAGCCATCTATCTTCGTTAAATTTCTTGGATAGTTCATGGTTCCATTAAAAAGCTGCCTTTTTCCTGCTGTATCTTTTTTTAATAAAATGAGTTTTTTTAGACGTATGATGCAGAATAAGCATGTAGGTTTTATATTTGTCTATGCTCAAATCAATAAAAGCTTATTGGTCTGAGTTTAATGTTTACCTATAGGTAAAAACCTACGCCTAGAAAATAATAAAAATATTTGCGGAATTGTGATATAGATACGTATTATGTTATGAACTTTCTACAACGATAAATAAATAGGTACCAACACATTGTAAGTACAAGGTACCTATATTGAGTGTGCAAAATATATTAAATTAATATTTAAACAAATGAATTATTCATACAGGTTTTGTTTTATACATACTACCTACATGTAGTATTCATACACTTTAGTTTTTGTTATTGTCAGGAGATTCTTTTTTCATATAAAAAAATTAATACCTACCTTTACATAGTTATGACAGGACAACGTCTGTCGGCTCAGCTAGTTTCATTGTAATAATAATTAAGCGCAGTGAAAATGCAAAAACTGCTTTCAACTCGAGTAATCGCGTAACAAACAAGATCACCTGTAGGGTTACTCTTGAATCTCGATTAATGTAATATTGGAAATTGGAATCGGATCTGTCACTTTAGGTACTCTTGAACACAATACTAGTGAATTATTAAAGTTTAATTAATAATAAACAATAATTGACTAATTAAAATTTGTTGTAACTAAATGTTAATCATTCGCTAGCACTGTGTCCAAGAGTAGGACCTAAAATGACATATCCTATTCAAATTTGCATAAAATCGGTATTCAAGAGTAACTCTCCTGCAATTTTTATTCCGGATTTCAAGTTATTGGTGTTTTTATGTTGCATATTGTTGTGTTTGTGACTTATAAGCCACAAAACTTATGACTTAAAGAAATACCTACAATAAAATCTGTAAAGCGATGTACTTATCACAAAACAGTAACTTACGATCGATTATTCAACCAAAATCGGTAAAATTGGACCATATCTTCGATTGATTTGCTTGTTTAAACTTCCTGCGCGGACGAAGCCACGAGCTTAGGATAGTATAGTTATTAGTGGCTACTTTGTTTCTTATACAAAATTTAAAAAATGAAATTTGATTGAAATGATTAGTAATCCAAAATGTAATAAATAGTGTAAAAAAATATTTATCTAACGATTGTTTTAACTAAGTAGGTATGTAGTTTGTCAATAAAAACATGTTTTTGTTTATAAAAAAAAATTAAAAATCTGCACAAAAGTATGAATTATAAAATACTTGTTTTTACCAACTCATTTAAATTAGACTAAATACAATTAAATATTAATATTCAATAAGACACCACCGATATGCTGTTTTACAATACACAGTTTATCAAAAACTATTATTTAAAAAAACTACGATGTCAATAATTTGCTTATCTAAATATAAACAAGAACTTATCTAACTATTGCTCACCCATTTCGCCAGGCGCGTATTATTATCCTATTATGTTAAATGTTAATATACTTACATAATATATCCAACTGGAGTATGTACCTTTCAAATGGCGAAACAGTTTCACGAATAATGTAGTTGTAACGGAGTATCCTAGTGTTTAAACACGAAGCGTACTTTCTAATATGTATAAAAAAACAAAAATAAAACAAAATATTATATTCTGATATTATGTATACAAAATTCACACTTTTTTTTAATTCACTAATTTGGACAATGAATAAAAGCCTTGCAATAATTGTTAAGGCACTAGAGTAGAGGTCGCGCAGGTAACATGGACTAACACATTAGAATAGCGTTTTCTACGACTATAAAAAACTTGCGTCATCGGCTGTGATGACATGATCGAGAATGTTTTGTAAAGAGCTGCAATGTAGATATAATCTGTATTTTATATTTTTTTCATTTAAGTTCAGCGAATAATGCATTAGCTAATGTGTTACGTAGAGCGTTGTGTGGATCCCGGGAGTCGATACGGACCTGCCAGGTACGCCGTCCATAATTACGTGGAGATTTAAGATTTTTTTTAAACTTACCAGATATCTTTGGTATACACATTTTCCTCAGTTGGTTGTAGGGCAGTAGGCGCGTTATAGGACAGTAGCAGATTGTAGTAGATAGATAAAATAAATATCGCTGAAAAGGTTACACAAATTGTATACAAGCCTAAAGTAAACAATTTGTATGCTTCTGCTATAAGCGTTTCGCCACAAAAATGCCTGCCACCGTGGGTAATTGAACCCGAGCCTCGCGGTTGGTTGGAGAAGTTAGGCGTGTACACTAGCCTCTCGACTAACGAAGTGGTCAAATAATGGGATAATAAGGTAAAATAATAGGATGGAGAAAATCAGCTACAGT
>NJDD01001460.1:186818-207185 GCA_002245505.1 Calephelis nemesis | reverse complement strand
GTTGATGGTGTTATCGATCCTTTTCTCTCAAATCAGTTACAAATTAAGCGTATTCTTTCAAATTTATTCTTTAAAAATTAGCATGTGGCATTAATTATCATCATTTATCATTTATTTTACTTCACTCTTGTAAGTGTCAGTGAGTACTTTTAGTCTATTATTTTCTTATTTCTTTATCTTATTGTATGATATGTTTTGTTTTACTATATTGCTGTTTATTTGTGGAAACTGTTAATTGGCTTATCTTGTTACCTATTTTATTGTTTAGTTAGATTATTAGCTGTATGTTTCCTTTTGAGTAAATAAATAAATAAATAAATAAATTGTATACAAGCCTAAAGTAAACAATTTGTATGCTTCTGCTATAAGCGTTTCGCCACAAAAATGCCTGCCACCGTGGGTAATTGAACCCGAGCCTCGCGGTTGGTTGGAGAAGTTAGGCGTGTACACTAGCCTCTCGACTAACGAAGTGGTCAAATAATGGGATAATAAGGTAAAATAATAGGATGGAGAACATCAGCTACAGTCAATCATAAGTGGTACATAGTATTTTTGTTACAAAAAAAAATCGGTTACCGATTTGGGAAACCCACTGAACCATTTATTAAAATAATGTAATATTTTTATTTTCTAGCATTTTTATTCTTCTTTGCGCTAAATTAAAAGAATTTAACGAGTAGGTAGACCTCTGGAGCCCTGCGGTTGGGCTACCAACCGCGCCCGACCCTAACACTGCAACTGCCTGGGGGCTCGGTAGTGTCCGATACCAAGTCGAGCAAAGAAGCGGCACAGCCGTTAGCATCCCTTTCTCAAAGCAGTTCAGGCCATAAATTTGTGTAGAAAATGTCGCTGACTTGACGATAGGACCGCCTTCGTAAGCATAGCTTTTAATATTTTTGAAGTGAAAACTTCTTTAGCGGCGTTGAGCACTTTTTTGGAATGGGTAAAAACTTCTAAATTTGCGTCAGATCGTCAGATCGAAAATCCGTAAGACGGCACAGGGCGCTTGCGCGAATGATCGTGTTGTCATGTTTGTGTACGACAGCGCAATAAATGAATATTGTATTCTACCACATAAATGATACTTCTTTCATACTGATAATTAAATCATTTCGTGCAACTAACCATTCCAAAATATCAAAAATGTAGGTACAACGTTAATATTCAAGTTTTCACTTCTGCCGGCACTCCCGGAGTGCAACCCGTCTTTTTTTGTTCTTTATATTTCTTTGTATTTAATTCACAATGACGAAGTATTGTATCATAAGCATCGACATTTTGTACCATAAGCAGTTTTAATTTGAAAACGTCAATATGAACTCATATTACATACCTCATTTCCTGTAATTGGAAAACAGAGACTGTGAAGTTTATACAAAACTGACGTTGACTTCAATGTATTAACATTTAAAAAAACAAGAAAGGATTGTCTAGTGATCTGATATTAGGTCCCTTTCCCGGTCAGGTACAAACATGTGTTTTAACCGACCCGAAAAAGGAAAGGTTTTCAATTCGACTGTATGTTATTTTGTATGGTTGTTAACTACGTAATTACTCTGCATATAGCCAATCGATTTTGATGGTTCTTTTTTAGGAAGATAGGTCATGATTTCGAGGTAGTCGTATAACAATTTTATCATGGAAAGGGACCTCCTTTTCCCGGTCAGATATAAAAATATGATATAACCTACACCAAAAAAAACTGACAAATAATGGTACAATGAAATAGTGGGAGTTGGGTGTCGATTTTTGCCTGTTTTTGCAGTTTTATTGCGCTTTATTATTACAACGAGATTCGTAACTTCGTCAGCATAGAATAGTTAAAATTTTCGTTCAAATTTTCACCCTAATTTTAGTCCTTCGAACAAAAAACAGGGTACTTTTTCCAAAAAATAGCCTATGTTTAATCTGTAGCAATATGCTTATAAAATTTCATCCAAATCAGCATCTAAGCCGTGAAAGAGCAACAGACAGACTTTCGCGTTAATAATATTTGTATAGATGTACGTCTTCAACTCTTTGACATTCAAAATGTACAGAATAGTTATTGAATTTTTTTATAAAAAAATATTGCTTGTGTAAGTACCCAGTTGGCGATAGGTTTGCCATTTATCAAAAAACAACTCACTTACGTAACGAATAACGGCCAGTATTAATAACATATCTAAGCTTCGAGATCGTGCTATTTTAGATCAATTGCCAGGTAACCGCTGTTATTTTTCAATAATTAATAAAAATATCTTAGCAACAAATCTTTAGGAGGTCTATCTTTCTATGTAAAAATGTCAGATTGACAAAGCAGATATACAATGCGAATGTGGATGGATGTAGGTATCCGGGGTGACCAAGATTGACATTCCACGATCAGATCACTCGGATATTATCCGAGGGTGGTGTCAGTCTCCGAAACCGGCGTGTTTATATGAAAAGGGTAAAGAATGTAAAGGAAGCCAGACAGGTTTGTTAGAATCATGAGGTTTGGCACTCGATACTCCCGGCCTACCCCGTAAGGGACTAGGCGTGAAGATATGTATGTATGTATCTTTCTATGTAGATAGGTTATTAATATTGGCCGTATACCTATGGAACAATGGGCAAAGTTTGCCCATTGTATCTCTGTCGTATGTTCCTAATATGTTCTCGTCTAAAAGTCGACTTTGACGAACGATCGTTTGATTACTGTTACTTTAACCTTTAACGCTAGTCATACGTAGACGTATACCGTGAAAGTAAAAGTGAGATAAACACACCGAAAGTGAATCTATCGGTCGTTAATGGACGACGAAGATAGAACACAAAAGGTTAAATGTCAAACAGGTGATGGGTTATATTTATACCTGTTTTCCAGCGACTTCATCAGCGTAGCGTTATGATTTTCATATAAACTTTCATCGCCTGTTATAGTTCTTTGAGGGTTGATTCAAAAAATTAAATAGCATATGATTAAATTCGGATATTTAGCTATATGCATATCAAATTTTATTGAATTCCAGCTTTTTAGACAAGAAAACGCAACAGATAGGACTCTTGAATTTATAATTAACTAGCTGCTCCTGCGAACTTCGTTCAATCCGTTCAGTTTGTATGTGAAAAAACGTTTATTTAAACGGGACAAAATGAAACCCTGTGTCCTTACCTTGGTTCTAAGTTACTTCCCCAAATCGGTTTAACCGTTCTTGAGTTATACTCGTAAATAGTGTAACCAACACGACTTTCTTTTATATGTATCGACGATTAAGCATAATTTTTTTATAGTTACAAGTTGACGGATTTTTGATGTGATAAAACTGTAAACACCCAAACGGCTCTCCTGACGGTAAGAGACATCTGTTATCTATAGACAACATAGATGTTATGGGTGAGTTACTTTCCTACGCCAGATTGTTCTATTGTACAAGTGTACTGGCTAGCCTACCCTCCGGACCTAAACACGACATTGTCATTATGGCGGCGGGAATAGGTAAGGCCGTGGATCCCTGTCTGGAAAAGTAGCATGGCGCTCTACCATCAATAGTCTTATTGATAATGGCTCATTTGACCTCTGGTAACCCTATACGAGGTGTCTGACAGAAAGGCAGAGATCTATTTTTCAAGAAACACTGACTAATACAAGGAATATGTTTGAAGTTAATGTTTTTTTATAAGGTGTTAGGTGTAGTTTCTACGTTTTTTCCTGTTTAAAAAAATTGTTTCTTTCTACTAACAGTTCAATGAAGGTCGACTTAGGTTCGGATCTTAGACTATAAGTATGGTTCTATCTGGTATAAGGGGAATCATAACGTGGAAGTTAGTGAGGTAAATAAGTTGGAGGTGACGATCGATCGGTAACGGAGGACAAACATAGAACCCTAAAGGTTAAGTGTCAAGCGGTGATATATTTAAAGCTGACGTTTTTCGAATTTAACATTGCAACGTAATATGTTTTTAATACTAACTGCTGTTGGTGGTTCCTCTCAAGTTTTACTGTTTTACCGCAAAAAAAATGTTTAGACACTGTTTAAAATTGACTCCCAACCAACAACGTGCAGCACGTGGATGACGTGTCAGCATTTCACTAAAAAGATACGATAAGGAAAGCAGTGTGTTTGTTATGTTTGTTCGCTAACTTCTGAATTTTATACGCGTTAGGTAAGTCTTTCTTTCTTTAGGTTTTAGCCTTCACGTTAGGATTTTGCCATTAGTCAAGTAAAAATTTGCATCAAATTTTATGTCAATTTTAATTAATCAATTATAATTAGTCATAAGTCGTCAGTAAGTCATGTCAGGCTCTTGGGTAAAGCGGTGGCCTCATTACTCAAGCTCATGTAATGAGATTTGGCGGCAGCAAGGAAACACACGTTACGCTAATTTATTCATGATAATTTCATTTGTACGCTTTCACTGAACAAAATTGTACAAAATGCCACCAAAATTGACTAATTTCACTCAATATAAACATGAAATTCAATAATTATGAAAAAACTTAGACCATCTTTTCTCTCGATGGCGCCAAAACTCGGTTAGGTCTTAAATTTAAACCTCTTTGTAACGAACATGTAACGAAACTTCAAAACCAGTTGTCAAAATCGATGTCATAAATAAATAAGCACTGTCATTTTTATATTTATGCTTGTACTTAATTTACGGTAATAGGTAAAAGAACGCAAGGGTTATTTTGTGGGTGAACTTTATTGTGTTAAAAGTAAGTATTACTCCCTCTTTTTATGTTTCTGAAAAAGTATCGTGCGTCATTATGCCGTATGAAATGTGCCACTGCATTTCCTGTTCTTACTATTATTGGTCTCTATTATCGTAATCTGCTTTGTGGGTGGACCAGACATTATCCAGTCCATAAGCTACTCACCAGTAAATCTATGGTGGGGTCCGTCCCGGTCCCCGAATGCGTACCAAATAAAAACCTCACTAACAAGTACCCAACCACCAGAAACGCAACAACCCACTACTTTATATCCCATTTTGTAGAGTTATCCTACAAGAGACCTTATTCTTTTAATACGCTTGTATTATACCATATAAATAAAATAAATAAATAAATATCTCTAGACCAATCACACAAATTGATCTAACTTAAAAGTATGCAAATTATATTATTCAGTTAATCAACGATATTAATAAATAAATATTCCTGGACAGGTTACACAAATTCAATCTAATTCAAAAATATATGCTTATGTTATGGGTGTTAGTCAACGACTCTTATGTATAGAAATAATTACCTAAATAGATACCAGAATAAATTTAATAAACACCCAGACCCGGAAATGCAGACTTCTAAATGTACATCTCAAAAATGCCTGCCCCCGTCGAGAATCGAACCCGAGCCTCGCGGTTGGTCAGTCTAGTTAGAAGTGTACGCTAGCCACTCGACCAACGAGACGGTCAAATAATGCTAAAATAGATACCGTCATATAGGTAATAAACACCTAGACTCGGAAATACGTACATTGCAGTTCTGTACAATTGCTTGTTACCGTATGGAATCGATCCTAAATATAGCGTATGTTTAAAGGCGTTAGGCGTACACGCTAACCACTCGACCAACAAGGTGGTTAATAAAAAGTAGATCACGATTGAATTTTGACCAGTGATCAAAGCATAGTGCCTAAATATACATTCTAACCACACAATACCTTCACCAAAAGTGCATCATTATTAACGATATAACTTTCTAATCGACCTACTTGTTACTTTACTTGTTACCTTTTAAGGTAGCGCACGCGGCGCCTAAACTTTTATACTTATTATATATTTGTATAATAGCTGTTTAGCATTCTTTGCTACATTTGCCCCACATAAACAGCCAGCACTGTAGTATAAACAGTTTTGAATCAAAGATTGTAATTATTACCGTAGTTTATTAACCGTGGAACGATTGGATGGAAATTTACTGCTGATCTTCTATAAAAGAAATGCTTTGCGTTGATTTCGCTAAAACTAAAAAACGCCTCGGTTAATTTTAGTTTTGAATTACTCGTGGAAGTTCTGGGAAGGTTTGAAGGGGGATAGAACATTAGAAAAATATTTATTTGATAACACTGATGTTAGTCACTTTTAAATCTCAGGCGGAAAAAGTTCACCGGAACAGCTAGTTTAGTTTTAATTTGTGGTAGTACAAAGAAATACCAATTCTGATTTGTAAAGTTTTCTCCAATTTGGAATTTTTATTAAACTTTGTATTTCTAATGTTACGTTATATGTTACTAGCTTTTACCCGCTTCTTTTGCATTTAAGTAACTGAAAACGTAACTTTTACTTCCTCCAAGACGTTGTGAGGTACATAGTTTTATGAGGATTTGATTAGATAGGTTCTGGTGGAAGTTATAACAAACAACCGCTCCGATCCGTCCAAATACCGACCAATAGCCATAACTTCCTTGTTATCCAAAGTTCCTAGAGGAATACTATCTTTTTAATGATCGACAATACGGTTTTCGCCGTGGTCGTTTAGCTGGTGATATTTTAGTTTACTTGACACATCGATGAGCGCATTCAGTTGAAAGCAAGGGAAAAGCAAAGGCTGTTTGGACTTTGATGGCGTGTGTGTGCCTTTGATGGACTTTGATGTGGTGTCGCGCAAGGTGCTCCTGTAGAAGCTTAAGATCGTACGGTCTTCCTGAGAAATTGTGCTAACTGGGTCACAAGTTTTTTGAAGAGCGCAGCATTAGGGTCATTTTCGACGGTACTTGCTCAGAGTTCAAACCTGTCAATACTGATGTTTCCCAAGGCTGTGCGCTTTACCCACACTGTTTCTTCTTCATATCAATGATATCTTGCAAATTAGTAACACTCATTGCTATGCAGACTTGAACTTCCCCAGTAGGAGAATTCTACTTCAGCCGGCTTAATATTTCTCGGGAAAACGTCATCGAGAATCGAAACCAACTTGTGTCTGAAGTCAATAATCTTTTGTCCAAAATCTCGTATCGAGGCTAGCAGAAACTGGTGCAATTTATCCCTAGAAATACACAAGTTTGCGCGTTTCCCGCAAAAAGGATCTCTTTGTCATATCTTCTCATATGATATACTATATACTCTGCGATAACATTTCAAGTGACGATCAATTTCGAACTCATCTGGTGAAGAAGGCCTTCAAAAAAATTTGCGAAACCTCACATAGAGTACTGTTCTCAACTCTGGGCAGAGGCTGCCTAGTACCAGTACCTTCCTTTTGACCGCATCCAACGCAGAGCGTTTCGGATTGTCAATTGACCGAACAGTTACCAATTGATTCTTTAGTGTCGCGTAGATGCTATGTGTCTTAGTGTTTTCTACCACATTTATAACGGGAAGTGCTCTCAGGTGTTGATTTGATTCCTGCTGCTGAGTTTCAGCTTCGGACATCGCATCAGAGTTTAAGCCAACTGGGTTAAATGTTTTTTTTTAAGATATTGGAAGGCAAACAAGCAGGCGGATTTCCTGATGGTAAGAAATTCACCTAGAGACTGTTGAACACATGTTGAACTCTGAGCTAAATTCTACGAGTATATTTACCAGATAAAAAGAACTTGTATCCCTAAAACATATCATATCCAGTAGCTTTATATAGATTTTGAGTGGTTGGAGCTTTCATTAAACGTCATTTTTGTTTACATTAAACTACTCCCAATTTAAATTTGTTTATTTGTGTTGATGTTTTTAAAAATATTTGTAACTAGCTGACTTAACAGATGTTGTCCTGTTCTGACTTCGGATATTGAATTTCTGTTTTCATATGAACCTTATCCTGACAATATCTAACATAATTAAAAAAAATAGCAAAATTGGACTCTACTCACGCGTGGTGCGATGACAAAATCTTTCACAACAAATGAAGAAATAATTATAATAATGTATTAATAGGTTAGGTTAATTAACGAAATAGTGTATTTAAAGGACATAATTAGCCTTGTGGAAGGTGAAAAAAGGAATTAAAAATCGACAAAGGAGTTGAATCCTCGGTAACTCAAAAAGTTAAAGCATTCGTCGGCTTGAGACGAAAGAGTACAGAACCAAATCCAGTCAGGGGAAAACTTTTTTCTTTCTTCAAAATTTGTGAAGCAAGAATTACAAAAATTTCTCCATCCAAAAATTTTGGAAATATTAGTCATCCGTTCATACTATCACCAAGGGAAATGGGAATTCTTTTTGTATATGTATAAGATAAAATAAAAATGAATCCACATTTCCCTTAGTGATCGCATTACGAATGAACCGATGGACCAATTTAACTCATTCTTTTTCACTGTGCAAGTTATTGGTAGGAAAAGGTTCTAATAGGAAAAAAATATTTCAATGATCATAGTTAGGAGTAGTCGACGTCTGTCAACTCAGCTAGTTTAAGATACGTATAATCAAAGACGTATAATCATAGTTCTCTGACTCAGCTTGCTTACAATTTCTCTGTGGTCTAGCGGTTCAGGGTTCGAATCCCGGATTGGGCATCAAAAAGAAAATTCGGGTTTTCCAATTTTTTAATAAAAAATATGTTGGTCGGGATTAGATATGTGCCCGGTTGGCGATAGGCTTGCCGTCTATCACACTGTGGGACTTAGTGTCTTCGGCCAGTCGCGGGTGCTCTGGTTGTGCCTCTGCGGGGATAGGGGAGTGAAGATACTTCTTTTAAAATATTATTACGAAATAAAATTCTAGAAAACAGGCGGCCAATATTAGAATAACGTAAACCACTAAGTACTATACACTAAGTACTAAGTACCTACTCAGTGATCATAGAGAGGAGTAGTCGACGTCTGTCTACTCAGCTAGTTCAAAATAAGTATAATCATAATTCTCTGACACGACTTGTTTACAATTTCATAATATTATACAAAAGAAAATTCTAGAAAATAGGCGGCCAAAACTAGAATAACGTAAACGACTAAGTACTATACACTAAGTACTAAGTAGGTACTACAGTACCCTCCCTCAGGGTCAGCCCTTAGTAAAACTCCATTATTACCTATAATAAAAGTGCTACATTTTATTGTAAATCGTAGTCTACCGATTTCGTTAATTATACCATCTTCAAGGCCACACTTATAATTTACAAATATCACTGTTAAACGACTTTTATAATTTAGGTATCTATATCTCGGTGAGCACTAGACAGTGACGGTATTAAAAGCATTTAATCTTTGAAGAGGTCAGGGTCAACCATTTTTGTTTTACTTTTCTACTTGGCAAATCTTGCACATTAGTAGATAATATATTTGTTGTTGTCACAGATTATGTAAGTTTTTTAATGAAATATGACAGAGAACAAGCACACTATTGGAGGTAAGAGACAATATAGAGAGAGGTGGCCAACAGACAACATAGATGTCATAAGTACCCCTATCAAAGAGTATATAAGTACTACGTAATAGCCTATGTTCTGTGATTGAAGTAGTAAAGTCATACCCAGTCTGAAGGGGGCTCGCAAATGGCTCTTACCGAGCGGTTTTTACCCGCGCCGCTTCGGTTGTGGGCCCGCAGTTTCTGTAGAATGTAGGTGTATAATATTCAAAAAGTAAGAGCACATTTAACGGCGCGTTTTACACCCGCGGCGCCCGCGTTTAGTTGCGGTTTCCGCGACAGCGGTCGCCCGCCCGTAGAATCGTATAAGTTTGCGAGCAATGATTTCAACCGCACAAATTACCGGTCTCGTGAGTTTTGAAATAAAACCGTTCCGCGATCGCCTCGGGCGTATAAAAACCGCTTCGTGAGTTTTTAGGCTTAAAGTTTTAAACGGTTTATTTCCTTAATATCCTGAAGTGATTTGTGTTTTAGGAGGAAAAATACAGAAACATTTTATGATCCAATTGATCCAATTTAAGTACTTAATGATCTAATTTTTATTATTTAACAGCTCCAGTGAATCACGGGGTCAACTTTTGGAGTTGCTGGCTATGACAGCATTGGACCAATTGTCTAGTTTGATAGGTTCAATTTTAATAAAGAAAATTGAACTGGATTGGGAGCAGATTCGAACAGCTACATTCCCCAAAACCAATTACGCTCTTCAAAATGAATGAAATAGGTCGGATCTGTACGTCAGAGATTGGCTCATTTTTTGTGTATCCATCTCGTTGTTGGGTTAACGTACACGTCTAAAACTAACGAACATTCACGATTTCGGTTTCGATTCCTGATAGGTTCAAGCATTTGTGTGATAAACGTAGTTGTTTGTACATAAGGGTTTGGATATTTTTTTAGATTTATTTCAGTATCATAAAATTTTAAACGCATATTATAAACATTTTTAATTAATTATACGACATATTCACAAAAAAGAGATCGTGAGTATCCCGTAAAATTATTAAAAATGTTATTTCAGTATCTTTATATTTATGTATGTATTAGTATCATAGACTGAAACCCGGAACACAAGCAAATAACTAAGGTTACATTAATCCGTTAAAATTGCCCAAGGACATTTATTTGCTATCATTAATTTTTGACAGCGAGCATTAAGTGGTAGATAATGGTGATTTTACTTGTTTCTGGAGAGTACTCTTTAATTGTTCTGTTGTACTAGAGCTTGACGTTTTGGTACCATCGTCTTACATATTTCTGTCGTTTTACCGTCAGTACTACCACCACTACCCACTGTCTTGTACCAGTTACACACTAGTGTAGGACAGGTGATAAATTTACGCATTGTACCATAATCAACTTTGATTATATGCGACGCGTATTTATTATCATTAAAAGCCCAGGCTGCGTGTTTTCTTTCTAGTTGGTGAATAATTATGCGATCTGAAAAAATAATTCTAACATCGGTCCATTGATTATTTCCGATAGACGGAGTTCTATTGATCGTAATAGCTTTAATTATGTCGTTATTCTCATGGGCGGTCCTTATTTGTTCAATTTGTTTGAACGTTAATTTCGCAACCGACATTAAGTGAAGAAGTACATTATGGAAAGTATTTTTAGGAAATATATTTACTTGCTCTATGTTTCAAAAGGTTTTATTGAACTTATTGACTATTTTAGTAAGGGAGTAAACCTTAGAACTAAATTTTGAATATTTAGAATTTAATCTTAGTTATGAAGACATTATTACATGATTAACCTAATCTATACCAACTCCTGGTAAAGGCTCGTATCCTCTTACCACGTGATTGAAGTATAAGCGGGTACACGATAGGCTTCGCTGTCAGTTTTACCACAGTCACTGAATTACGTTTGAATGATGGTTATCAAAATGTATGCATATATCAGTCACACTAAGTTTTCAATTTAATTAATGGTAACACAGCTAAACCTCTGTGTCATAGCGAACTTGAAGTTTCATCTGTTATCAATCAAAAAAACCGCATAACCACAACATGTCCTTAGGCGCTGTTAAAACTGCCTTAGGGTTTTTTAATTAAATGAGTATTTTTCTAGAGTAAATATTCCAGTTTTCCTGTCAAGCATTACATGACAGCAGTCAGAAGCAAGCACCAACACTTACTGGCAGGAATAAATAAAGCGGTGGTATCAACAGGACATCCATTGTAATATCGGGGCCATCCAATTCCGCGCAACTTTATTTTCATTAGACAATAATTGAAAATATACATTTTCTAATTATTTTACTGCCCGACCCGGGGATCGAACATAGAACGCCAAGAAGTCAAGTCCGACACCCTACCGCTAGACTACAGAGGCGATTAAAAGAGTTTAAGAAAATAAATAGTGTAGATGCGGAAAAGAAAATCTTGTATTTTAAAAACACCGTCAACTCATCACGGGATGCATCCTAGAGCACGCAGTTTTTTCCACGGATACCCTCATTGAAGGGTTCTTCAGCTCAAGTGTTACATTAACGAGAGTTCAGACGTACACGGCGACACTTCTAAATACGTACTGTTTCTTTATATGATGACTTTCTTAACCGACTCCAAAAAAGAAGTTTTTCTATTCCTGGGTATTTTTTGGTATGTTTTCTACGCGATTATTCGGCCAAAACCAGATCGATTTTAAGGTTTTTTTAAAGGGACGCCACGATTTAGTTAGTCACCTATGTTGATTAAGAACCGACAAGTGGTCTTGGAAAGTTTATGAGGAGCCTTAAACAAATAATTAAATTATAATTAAGCATTACATTGACTTGGTACCGACTTCAAACCTATTAGTAATTGGCTAATATTAGTTCAATATATGGTAAATGGTTAATATTAGTTAATAATAAGTAGTATATAATTAATATTAAATCTTTATTATTTTTTGCTTTTTAGTTTTGAAGTCGGTTTTTTAACTTAGTTTTATATAATATTTTTTTTAATTTATTGCTGATAAGTTTTATTTTAATAAAAATGGCATTGGAATAGGTAAAAGTGGATAAAAATGTTTATAAAATAAAAACCAATGGGCCTACCTGAATCAAATTTTATGGGACTAATTGAAAACTATTCCGTATTAAACAAAAAAAGAATTACGTAAATCAGTCCAGAAACCTCGGCGAATTGGGTGTAAGTACATTCATAAAAAATATACCAGCCGAGTTAAGAACCCCCTCGTTTTTTTCAACTTGATTTAAAATCGGATGGCTATTGACCGAGTTATCGTACAATAAATATACAAAAACCATACATTGTGCTGAGAACCTTTACCTTTTATTAAATTGGGTTAATAAGAAATGTTATAAGTAAAAGTTATACTAAATAGTGTTGAGTAATATTATTTTAATCGCTTTTTGAAGATCGACAGGGAAGGGCTATCTGTTTTTTTTACAGTTACTGCGATTGAATAATTAAAATCATCAGTTTCTATGTTTGTTGTAATTGCAAGTTAAATTTAATAAGATCGAGAATCAAACAAGCGGGTTTTCTGGTGCTAGCTGCTAAGTAATAATCTGATACTTACTAGAGGCGGTAATCGTGCGCTTTCACCTGGGGCTGGGGCATTAAGCCTTTTGTTTGAGTAAGTTTACTATCTGCCTTCCAAACCGGATCGTGATAGACGAATTAATAAATTAATTTGCTTATGTTAATTTTTCAAGTTAAATTGAAGCCATTTGTTTAATGTTGGAAATAAATAGCGGATTGTTTTTGTGCCGGTACTCCCAGCTTGGTAGAGGTGCAACCAGGACACCCATGACTAGTCGAATAAAAGTCCCATAATGAGATATGTGGCAAACCTATCACCCGCCACTTATTTTATTTAATACCAACGAATCCGAGTCGGATTCGATTCCCGAAAGATGCAAGCATTTGTGTGATGAATATCTAGATGTCTTTGGATCTGAGTTTTTATCAAATTTAATCCAGCATCTATGTTTAGTTGTCAAACACATATCACAACATAATTTGCTTCTTTTGGTGTTAGTTTGAAACTGTGTAATTTTTTCAGATATATTTATTTAGTAAATTATTATGATATGTAGTTTTTATGGCAAAAGACAGTAAATAAGCATACGGTTCCCCTGATTGTACGAGATAACCACAGCCTGTAGACTAACATAGAATAGTTAAGTATTTCTAAGTAATTTTGACTAGCACCCGTATCTAAATGTATTGTTATAAATAACTAACTTCTCCGACGCGACGGTATTCGTTCCAGTTTTTCAGTTTGTGTGGAAAAACATAAACTGTTGTTTTCCTAGTTTCCTTACTGTCGAACTGGAAAAAAGTACCTTATTAGAAACAGGAAAGAAAGAAAAGAAAGAAAGAAAAACTATTTATTTGCGGAATTTTATTTTATTTAGGTGTTTCTACATATTAGATAGATATTAATCAATTAGTAGTTAGTTTAATTATTTACCTACTATTTACACACTGTTTATTGTATTGATAAGGTACATGATTATTTATTAATACAAACAATTTTTAGAATATAAATTAATTTACCCCTGTCCGTACCGTCCGTACCGTACCGTAAACTACCACCTTTTCCAAACCTAGCCAGACAGGAGAAGAAACGGCGAAACAAACTCCTGCTCACCCAACTTGGTAGCTTATGGTAGTTAGGGTTAAACCTAATTATATTTTAATTTTTTTTTCAAATATTTGAAACATAATATGTTACAAATCTTAATAATAAATCTGTATAATTTTAAAGATATTTGCACACCATAATGTTGTAGAATATGTTGGTATTAACAAATGTCTTTTGTTATAGTTTTTTAGTTTTTACACACATTTTCGGTAAACAAATTTCATTTTTCAAATAATTAAACTAGCTATAAATATAAATAATTGGCTTAAAAGTTAAAGCGTATGTAATTAAATAATTTTTTTAACAATATTAAAATATTTGCACACCAAAATGTGGTATAATATGTTGATACTTTATGTGTGTGTATTTCAATGTGTAGAAATCACAAAAATAGATAACTATAGAACTAAAACAACCTACCAATCTAAATTTGTAATTAAGGAGGCCGGAGTACCACAAGGTACTATACTAGGTCCAATTCTATTTTTGTTGTATATAAATGATATAACTAGTGCTACCGATCATCAATGTTTTATTTTCGCAGATGATATATCAGTAGTTGTGCCGAATAATGATGAAAATAATCATAACATGTTATTAACAGCTGCAGTCAATGACATAACTTCATGGTTGATCTCGAATGATTTATCTGTGAATATAGCCAAGACAAAAATTATACAATTTCATAATTATAAAAGTAAATGTAAAAAATTAGATATCAAATTAAATAATGTAAAAATTGAAGAATTAAAGGAAACAAATTTTTTAGGCTTCCTAGTAGACAAGTACCTTAATTGGAAAACTCATACAGAAAAAGTAGAAAAAAAAATTAATAAATTTGTATATGCAATCAAACAAATTAGAAAAACTGTAGGTTTTAAGGCAGCAATTACAGCGTACCACGGATATGTAAGTGGCATATTAAGATATGGACTAATTTTGTGGGGCAATTCAACTAATGCAAATAAGGCATTTATTGCTCAAAAAAAATGTATTAGAGCCCTGTGTAACGCGCCTCCCCTCCAATCTTGTAAGCCTACATTTAAAACATTAAAATTGTTAACCCTTACCTCAATTTATATTCTGGAGTCGAGTTTATTTGTCAAAAAGCACCCACATTTATTCAAAAAATTAAAAGAATGCAAATTTATCACATCTCGAGATCCTACAAAATTAGAAGTACCTTCGAGTGCGACAGCGTTTTATAGAAAATGTTGTCACGCAATGATAATAAAAATATGTAATAAGATTCCAAAATCTATTCGAGAATTACCAATTAATACTTTTAAGAAAATATTGATTAGATGTCTGAAAGAAAAAGCATATTACAGCGTTCAAGAATATTTGTCAGACAAAAAATTTCTGATTTAAAATTGATGCATTCTGATTATATTTTATATGTTTTTTTTTTTAATTTTATGAGTTTTGCAAATTGACATTGAAAATTGAAATTAATGTGTTAAAATTAAGCATAATTATTTAATTTTTATTTTTATATTTTTTTACATTAAATTTATTAATTAAGTTGAGTACTTTATAACCTTAATGATAAAAACATCGTAATTTATTTTAAGAATTACCTAAATTGACATGTGAAATTTTTAACTGTATGTTGAATAGTTTTTATTAATATTTGTTTTGTTTATAGTTCCAATTTCATTTGATTAATAATTTGTATGACATAAAATTGTTAAAGTATGTAATTTGCATGCCAATTAATTGGTATAGTAGGTGTACTGTAAATAATTTAAAAAAAAAACATCAAATGTATACCCTGCTAAAATCAAATAAAGATGATTGATTGATTGATTGATATACTTAAATATTTTTGTAACATCTCATTTACACACATATTCCGCAATAAATAATTTTCTTTCTTTCTTTCAACATTCTGAATTAAATTAATCATATTAGAAATACTTTATTATTTATTCTTGTCTGCAAGAAAATCTTTGACACTATAATAATTTTTCTCTAAAAGTACGTTGAATACCTTTTTTCGAAATCTGCTTATTGGAAGTGATTTAAGATTATCAGGAATTTGGTTGTATACACGAATGGACATGCAATACACATTATTTTTGTAAATGTTGATTTTTTGGTTAGGCACATGTAATTTCTCACTATTTCTAAATTGAGACAAACCTAGGACTTCAGCATTTGTATGAAACAAATGATGATGTTTTTTTACAAATACACATACAGCCAATATATATAAACAAGGTAAAGGTAATATTTTAAGTGACTTAAAAAGTGGCTTGCATGAATGTAACTGATTGACACTACATAATATTATCGCTCGTATACACTTCATCTAAACTCTAAAGAGTCTAGTTAATTCTACAGAATTCCCCAGGAGACCTAAGCTATCAATCAATTTTAGCCAAACCGGTTTAGCCGTTCTTAAGTTATAACTAGTGTAACACGACATTCTTGTACGTATATATGATATATTTAAGTAAATGTATTGGTGACTAACCCCTATAACAGAACATAGTTTGTTTACTTTGGGATTTGTTTTAAATGCTGAAACTTGTCCAGGGGTTTTTATTTGCTTAGATAGAGAAGATGGCTAAAGAGTTTGTGCCGAAGTATGATCCTAACACGGAAGCATTCCAAATGCGAGCACAATGGAAGAAGGTTGATAACTGTCGCAAGCAGTGGTTCGAGCGCTGGAGCTGGCTGCTCGACGAGCAAAAGTGAGATAATTGTGTTTATTATTAAAAAAATATTTAGTTATTGATTATATTAAAAAATATCCGAAACTACTTAATACTAGTATTATAAATGCGAAAGCCTGTCTGTCTGTCGATTGTCTGTTAAATTTTCACAGCCAAACTCCTAGAGCGACTTTAAAGAAATATCATGTATTGACCCGAGTTCAAACACAGGTTTTTTTAATATTTTTTTAATAATTTCTAAATGGCTACATTGTGGATTCCAGTTTTTCAAAAGGATTAAAAAAAATAATGCAGATTGTAAAAATAAACTTGGAAAATGTATCAAAACTAGCTGTTGCCTTTGTGGTTAATGGTACCGCAGGAATAAAAACTATCCTATGTGTTAATCCAAGTTACTATATATTGCTATCATGTTTTAACAAAAACTACAACTGGTACATGACACCTATTCTTAGTATTTTAACAGCGCGAACAGGAGTAATAGTCCTGTAGTCATAAAAATATCTTAATCGGTCTGATGTTCACGACGTATACTTTAGAGAGATATTATAAGTAAATCATAATATCTATAATATAAAAATGTATCGCTAAATGTGTTGGTAAGCGCATAACTTCTGAACGACTGGACCGATTTAACTAATTATTTTTTTATTGTGTTACTTATTGTCAGAAGAAGGTTGTTACGAAGAGAAAAACAGGGAAAGTTGCAGGGAAAATGGGAAAAATAATACTTTATAATATCCCATACTGAACCGGTGAAACGAAGTTCGCCGGGCCAGCTAGTTTAGCTAGAAGTATAGTTTGTAAAAGTCACGCGTCTATTATCGTGCACCGACCGCGTGTCAATCAAATGAATGATCAATTAATTGATGATCAAAGTCTGCCATAAAGCCATTTATATGTCCGGATAACGTTTTGAACTTGAAGAATAATACTTTTAATACCCATAGCATAAAGTTTTCGTGTTTTCGAATCGTCAGACAAACGTGCTTTATGTCAATTCATGTAAACGTAGTCACCAGAAAATGCGGGCAAACCACGCGGGTAACGCCGCAGGCACCAGCTCGTTTTAAATAGATTTTGTATTACATATCTGATATGTATTAAATATTGTAGAGGTTGCATTACGATGCAAACTCTACTGGCTGTTAAAGAAGTATATTTGAATTTTAAAAAAGATAAAGAACGCAGAATCAAAACGAGAATCAAAATTGAATTAATGATTGAGACCGTATCAAATAACATGTAAAAGGAAATAAAAATAATATATTTAAAAAATATTCTTTTAATAATTAAATAACACGTCCCCGTGTTACAATTGGTGGAGGCGCCGTAGTATTTTTATAAAAAAAAGAAATGGAAGAAACGAAAATGGTACAAGATAACGAAAAATTCGAAGGATTGGGTGATTTCAAAGAATTTAGAAAAAAAATTGAATACTTCTTCATATTAAAGAAATATGAAGACGAAGAAAAGAAAGCATTGATCCCCTCATTCCTAGCGGGAAATGCTTTACGATTTTTTAATATTTTTGAAATTGAATTTTGGCGTTATCAGAAGAATTTAGCAGGAAAATAAACTATGTAGAACTATTTTATAATAGAAAGCAAAATTATAAAGAGGATATAATAGAATTTTATTATAATGTAATGGAATTGGCAGCAAAAGCCAAAATACCAGACGATGAGATTATAATCAATAAATTTAGAAAGGACTCTGACATATTTTACAGAAGGAAATTAGCGCTGTCAATCATCAAAACAACGAAAGATTTAAAACAAATTTTAATACAAATAAAAGAATGTGAAAATACACCAGTTCCAACAATCCCCCAAACAAAATACACCAGCTATTCATCGCCGAGGAATTTTGAACATAAATTTGCGGATAACGTTCCAATAGAAATAAAGAAATTGGATCTAATGCACAATGGTCAAA
Organism: Calephelis nemesis; assembly: GCA_002245505.1. NCBI lineage: Eukaryota > Metazoa > Arthropoda > Insecta > Lepidoptera > Riodinidae > Calephelis > Calephelis nemesis. Next base: position 188,685 of record NJDD01001460.1, on the reverse strand, counting down.
ATACCACAATCAAATGGTTCCATGGTCTACACAGGCTCAAAAAAATTATCAACAAGTTTACACACCCCAACAAAAAGGTATTTCTAAGTATGGATTTGAAAAAAGTCAACAGCAGTGGAAGCATGGGGAAGCACCAATTAGCAGAGCATCGCAGCCGGTTAAGCAAGATTGCGACATAAACGCTCATGACATGGTAAAGAAGACATCGGAAGGTAGAAGGCCATATATTTCTATAGACATTTTAAACATCGGTACTTTTAAATGTTTGTTAGACACGGGAGCTTCTATTTCGTGTATAAATAAAGATTTATGTCCAAGGGGTAGCATTTTTGAGAAAACGGAAGTCAATTTAAAAACTGTAAATGGGAATATGATTAAAGTATTAGGAAAAATAGACCTACACATAAAGATCGGTAATTTCATGACCAAAATGGAATTTCTAGTCTGTGAAAACTTAAATATTAATATAATATTAGGAGTATATTTTTGTAGTAAATATGGTATTTCGATAGATTTTAATAATAATAGTATTAACTATGGTAAAGAATGCATAGGTGTTATTAGAAAAACAGCATAGGGAAGTATTTGTGTATTCAAATGAATTTTATTCTTGTCAATTTAATAATTGTAAATAAGTTGAGGCAAGCTAGATTGAAAATGATGTATGAAAGGAGGGTTAGATTTTTTTCTTCGGGGGTTTTTGGTCTAATCAAGTTTTAGGGATTAAATTTCCCTGAAACTAAACCTACGGTGAGGTTCTTCTTTCAACATCAATTTTGTATTAATTTGTTCTCCCCCATAGGTAAGGTTAGAAGAAATTATTTCTATCTGATAGAAATAATTTCTTTAAAGAAGGCGCGGGCATATATATGTAGAGGTTGCATTACGATGCAAACTCTACTGGCTGTTAAAGAAGTATATTTGAATTTTAAAAAAGATAAAGAACGCAGAATCAAAACGAGAATCAAAATTGAATTAATGATTGAGAACGTATCAAATAACATGTAAAAGGAAATAAAAATAATATATATAAAAAATATTCTTTTAATAATTAAATAACACGTCCCCGTGTTACAATATGTAGGATTAATATGTATTGACCGCCTCGTTGGTCGAGTGGCTAGCGTACTCGCCTAACTACATCGACCAACCGCGAGGCTCGGGTTCGATTCCCGACGAGGGCAGGCATTTGTGTGATGAACATTTAGATGTCTGCATTTCCGGGTCTGGGTGTTTATTAAATTTATTCTGGTATCTATTTAAGTATTTATATGTAATAGTATCGTTGACTAACACCCATAACACAAGCACATAATTTGCTTACTTTGGGGTTAGATTCAATTTGTGTGAAAAAAAAAAGAATTAAGTACGTCTACAGGATATTGCTGCACCATTTTAATAATATGTTATAGTTATCTCTTTTGTTACTAGTGTGACAAAAATCACAGTTTTTTTTTCGTAACATCCTCTATAGTATTTTGCGAAATTAGGTTACTTGACTTAAAATTAAAATAATGACCGAATGATAAATGACAAACATAAGGTGATGAAACTTACCTGGATTCGTCGCTTAGTAAGAGTTATGTTTTTTTGCTAATTAATTTAACTAGTGGTCGCCCGTTGGTCGAAATTAGACCATAATACATTTTAATATCTTGTTGATAAGAACGCCATCTTCATTTCTTAAGACCAACTACTTTGTTTCCAAACTTTTTATTGCGCCATCTGTGATGTTTATATCACATAAATTATAAGTGTGCCAAATTTTATGCTCCTGCGTCCGCACAATTTTCGTAAAAAGGGTTCCAAAGTTTTGGCGTATTAATATATACCTAGTCTTGCCATAAATATTGTAATAAAGAAAAAA
>NJDD01001460.1:148763-166655 GCA_002245505.1 Calephelis nemesis | reverse complement strand
GATACCAGAATAAATTGATTAAATCCAGACCCGGAAATGTAGGCATCCAAATGCTCATCATACAAATGCCTACCCTCATCGGGATTGACCTTAGTTGCTTAGAGCTTAGTGGTTGATCGGTGTAGTTAGGCGTGTACGCTAGCCACTTGACCAACGAGGTTGTTAAGATAAGATAAGACGCTAGTTGAATATTGAAAAATAGCAGTGCTTACCTGGATCTAAGTCGAATTCATGTCCCAGACAGGTTATTAGAATGCGCCATTAGAATTTAATTCACAAATTAAAGCAAAGGATAAAATAATGCTCAGTTATGCTCTTAATCCAGTCAGATAAAGATTTTAATCAGAAATTATTAAAGATTATAATTTGGAACCCTAAACTTCGAAAATCTTTCTATTTTGGTTAATTTTTAACATAAAAGTTTGAAACATTCTTAATATTACTGAATTAACTATACTTTTTAAGGGAGTTCATCCAATAAAATTTAGTTTAGGAACAATCCTGGGCGTCGGGAAATAGTAATACAGTAAAATTTATTTTCATAGCCAATGTGTTTGACATTGTGGTTTTCCGTTCTCGATGGCCGGCTTACACTTTCGCATTATTTATAGCTTTCGATATAGAAAAGTAACGTAAAAGAATTTGCTGTACTCGTCTTGTAAGACAGGCTGACTGAAGTCAAGCTTACTCCATTTGTTTTTTTAGGCGTGATGATATTTATAGATGGTTTTTATGGAATGGATTTTTAAGTAAATTGCGTAGGAAATTTTTATCGGCCAACTTACGAATTAATAGACATCTTACACCGTATTTTCGGCTGTCGTGGTCGAAAGATATAAAGAATAATATATATACAAAACGCGGGAAACTGTCATTTTTAATTTTTTTACTGTTGTTTTTAATTTTAGTAATGAATAATGAATTGTGCATTTAATAGCTTTTTTTTAAAACGTCACCTGTTGATAAGTGTGTTTAGCAAGAAAAATTTTAAAATGGTAATTTTGAAATTGTGGCACATAATTAAATTTTGATTGATTAAATTAAATTTTGATTGATTGATTTTGATATGGATTTGAATATTTGTATATTATATTCTACTATAATGATTGCATGCCAATGGTGAAATAGGATTGAACTATCGTTTTTGTAACATCTCAATGTAACCACCCTGTTTCCTGCAATAAATGATGATTATGATTATGAAAATAATTGGAACAGGTTCAATTTTTTTTAATTTTTGTTGTTTGCATATTATGAAAGAATTAAATTGTTATGCCACCATTGAATAATTCGAACAATAAGCCCTACTGTAGATAGGAAGCAGTATCATGTATTTGTTCACGGAACATTTCAACCCGACAAACCCGCTTCTATGTGTGTATTAGCCGTAATAAATTTGCTCCGCATGCATGAAATTTCACGCTAGACTCTAACGCATAACATTAGTGTTTTTTTATAAATCTAACCTCCGTGTACGCAAACTATATTATACTTTTATGTAGGATGCTAGTCCATACAGGCTTGTCACTAACATTCGGAATTTTCGATAAAATTTCAAACGCAACAAATCTAAACAAAATATATGGACCTGTCACACATGTCAGGATTTTTCCGTACGGAGTGTGAGTGGATTTGTATTGTATGTATTGTATTGTGTATTGAATAAACAGTTCCGAACGCACTCTTCCTTAGATTTTTAGTTGCAAACACTAACGAAACACGTTTGAAAATTCCTCAAGCAGTGGCAGCTGTGCTGCCAGGTTAGCCATATCTTGGCTATATCTGGCGACATTTTGGATGAAAATATCAAAATTTAGACAAAATTCTAACAATACAAATTCATATTTTAATGTATATCTAACTAACTAGTAACTATTATTATTCTGCCAATTTTGGGTGACCCACAGTAATGGCAACACTTTTTTCTTAAATATGAACTCAATAACTAGCACCGTTCAACTAAACTTTAAATTCCGAATCAAAAAACTTAGGCGTGTGATTTGGATGGAGGATGTTTTCAGAATTCTTTTTTGCTTTTTTCGTACGGAATAATTTCGAATGTATGTAACGGGCCTTAAAAGTTTGCTCACAGTAACACTTCAATAAAATCTCGAACCGCTCTAAAGATCGGGACTTTTGAGCTGTTTGTTAATACAGGCCTTGTAGTATTAAGTCTATTTTAATTAAAGTCACTTAGTCCTTAATATCACAATTTAAGTCTATTTTAATTAAAGTCACTTAGTCCTTAATATCACAATTTAATTAATAGAACTATAGAAGAAGATAGAAGGCATATCGGCTAACCACTAATCATAAGCTCTTAAAGCAGTAGCGTTTATGGAAAGGCCCCAGGTCTGGCCACGACAACTGCAACAAAACAATGGTAGGAATCACTGAGGTACCAATTCAGACAAGTCGTTATACCACTCTCCTAGTCACGGTATTAGTTACAGATTAACCGACGTTCTTACGAGCTGCAGGAAAACACTTGGCCTATATTCTACAAAGGAGCCCCTAACTAACACTGTGACAAATCAAGTGTAACTGATGACGGCAATTTCAAAATCTACGTCTGCCTAAAATCTAAATTGATTACAGAGTTAGGAGTGGAGTAGCAAATTTGTGATACATTTATACATTCAAAATAAATCAGTTCTCGCTACTGTGCTCTATGCTGGTGGTTAGGGTAGCTGGTAGACTTGCACACAACATTAGACATTAGATAGCGGCACAGAACTATAATTTATGGTGTTCATAAGCTGAGGTTGCATTTTACCATAAGTAGACAGACAAAACACAAAAAACAACCTTTCGCCCATATAAAACAAGTAGTTATTGTTTTTAAATCCGTTTTTAATATTTTTTTACATACTCACATGTACCTACTAGTGATTTTTTAAAAGAATTAAAAAATATATTTGAATTCGAGTCTTCCGAATCGATACCGGTAAGTACCCATTTTTACCAATACAACGTTTAAACGTTTTTATATACATACTATTACACAAAGATAGACATAATGTGTTGCGCGTATCTCACCTGGGCCTAACAAAATATCTTTGTATTAATAATTACATGTAAACAACATCATACTTAAATCAGTTAATAGACCGAGAGCTTCAGAAATATCTGGTTGTCGTGTTTTCTACAATGCTAAGACTTTTTAAAAATATAATTTTACTATTAATGAAACATAAAAATACCGTTTTGGCACTTTTGAAATTTGGGAAAATGTCAAATAATTAATAATTTAAACGATGATGTAACTTCAAGACCCCTGCCAAAACGACACTTATTATTTTTGATATTGTGACTTTCCGCCCATATCCCCGGTAGGCAGAGGCACAACTGGGACACCCACGACTAGCCGAAGACACTAAGTCCCACAATGTAATAGGTGGCAAGTTTATCTCCAACCGGCCACATATCCAATCCCGAGAAACATTTTTTCCAACATCTGGACCGCAAGACTACAGATGCGATTATAATTTTATTCGCCGATAAAAAGTAATTAGTATTAAAAAACTGGCTTATTGGGAAGCGGTTTAGTCGGATGGTGTAATAGCTCTTCTACTATATTACCAAAATTGCTTTAAGCGTTTGTGTACGTAGCACGTACTCATTGTACGTAAGTAATAGGTCAGAACTAATTTGTGTGTCATCAGCTGCAATTATCCAGTTCGGAAGAATCTCAGGGCCACTATTGGCCGAAAGTTCCACTGCGTGACCATGTCTGTGTATATCAATTTATATATAACAACTAGCTGTGTTTGTAATTTTACAAGAAATATATTTAGGTTTTTTTCTAAAATTCAAGTAACATATGGAGTACCTTATTGCATCATATTTAGTGCTACTAGTGAAAGTCCCGTCAACATTGGTCCAACCGTTTCAGACATTAGCCGGAAAAAACAGACACACGAAAAGGCTAACAGCAAACGTATTTCCTAGTGCTAATATCATTAACGCAACAAATTAAATGCAGTTTATAATTTAATAAGTAAATCTTTCACGTCAGCAGAAATTGAGAGTTTTCCTCGATTTCCTTGATTCCATAATCAAATCCAGATTTTACGGGAATGGGACAATTATGATGTAGATGCAGAATTGAGACCACCTCAGGAGCACGTTCTTTCAAATAGAGAAACAAACGGAGAAATCAATTTACATATAAAAAAATATCAGAATCGGACATTTTTACGAAGCTGAACAAAAAACCTACTCCAATATCCTTTCGACGTCGTTGTACCTTACACTTTTACTTAGTACCTAATGCATTAATTTTCATGTACATACCTTGACGACATCATTTTCGGTCAAATCAATTTCATACCGAACCATCATGATCAAATTTATACGAAACTTGATCTCAGAATCATGACCTACTTTTCCTTCTTCCTTAACTATCCTTATGAAAAAAAAGGGATAAGTGATTAAAGTGAACAAAAAGTGTTATTAAATATACTCTGAGGCATCACGGCCAAAGATTTTAGCTTGTCACAGGGGCAAAGATTGATAAAAAGTATATGTCAAGAAGATTTTGATCGAATTGAACCTACCAGAGATGGTTTTGGCGCCATCGTGAAAGAAGATGGTCGTATTTTTTTTGTAATTGTTTAAATTATGAGTAAAATTAGTAAATTTAGGCGGGAATTAGTTTAATTTTGTTCAGATAAAGTGCACAAGTGAACTAATAATAAAGAAATTAGTATATCGTGTAATTTCCTCGCTGCCGCTAAGTCTCACTAGATGAGCTTGGGTAACGAAGCCACCGCTTTACTCAATACCCTGACATGACTTTGTAAATAGTGACTAATGACAAATAAAGATTTAGTTAATACGGAAGACATGGCAGCATGGCCTAAAAGTCGCCTTGGCTGGCCCCATAAAGGGGCAAATTAACTAATAAATAAAACCCTACCATGGAGTAGGTACCTATTTTAAAAAGTACCTACTTAATCGTCATAATATAACAAAACATACAGTTGGACTGAGAACTTCCTCCCTTTTTGGCATTTAGTTGAAAATACTTGTAGCCGAATAAAAAGCTTGTTTTATGACATTTTAATGGCGAATTGGATAGCTTTAACCTCATTTAAACAGCTACGCAAGCACTCTTACAGCGATTTGGGTAACCCAATTCAAATTGTGTTATCATTTAACACATAATTTTATGGTCTGTTTCGATAATACTTTTACACTTCCATCTTAGTTGCATTGTCAATTTTTACGTTTCAAGATTTGGTCACTTTGTATGACACATTATAATAAACAATCTACATACGCTTTCGGCACGTTTATAAAATCACTTCCTGATTTTAAACGTAGTGATTATATTCTCTTTGTCCTGATTTACTGCTTTTATGTTTTTTTTTAAGTCAATTTGTCTCTTTCTGGGGCCCGCTAAAGCTTTTAGGCTATGTTGCCACGTCTTCCGAATGAATAAATTCTTTTTAACAGTGATAGGTCGTAAGTCATAGGTCGTAAGTCAAAGTCAAAAGCGGTGGCCTTTTTACTCAAGCTCATTTAGTGAAATTCCAAACAAAAATTTTGTTATTAGAAAATTGGACAAACCACATTTTCTTTTTGTTACCCGACCCGGGCATCGAACCCGGGACCTCATGACGTCAAGAAGACTGCTAGGCAACAGAGGCGATCAAAAACAACTATTGATTTTTTAAAGACAAGGATATAAAAAGACAATGTCTTCTGTTTGTTTAAATAGATTATAAAAGCCTCTGAAATGGATGTTACTGGCACGTTGAATGGCTCTGACCTGACCTTATTAATTTGTACAACTAGTTATAAAACTATTTGGGTAACCTGATTTAACTACAACTTTATTATCTACTATTATAATACGCTGAAAAGGGTTACCTCAATTTGTATCTTGTATAAAGTGTTTTTAAATGATAAAGGTTGCTCGATGTCAAAAGTTTTGTCATAATAAAGTTTTTCAAAAGCTTGAAATATTTTAAAGAAATTATTTACACATTGTAACGATTTTTAAGACTTCAAAAAGGAAGTTATTAACAGTTCGTTTCTGTGTTTTTGTATGTTTGTTGAATGTATTTCGATGATTTTATTTTCATCCTATTTCATATCTTTATCCTACTAATATTATAAATGCGAAAGTTTGTAAGGATGTATGTATGTTTATTACTCTTTTACGCTCGAATTGCTAGACGGATTTGTCTGAAATTTGGAAGACTGATAGATTGTGACCTGGATTAACATATAGGCTACTTTTGATCCTGCTCGCACAACGGTTTCCTGCAAAAACGCGGGCGAAGCCGCTGGTAACAGCTAGTAGTTATATAAAAATGAATCCCCATTTCGCGTGATCATCGCATCACGCCTTAACGAATGGACCAATTTTACTAATTATTTTATTATTGTGTTGGTCTTGTAAAGATTCTTATGGAAAGGAAAAGTAAAATTGCAAGGAAAATGGGAAAAACAATGTTTTAATCCATACAAAAGTAACTGTTAATTTCAAAAGATACGAAGTTCGTTGGGTTGGCTAGTACTTTATGAAAAGTTTGGAAAGACAATCATAGGATTCAAAGGTGGCTCCACATGAATTTGATTTAGACAAGTGATTTTTTAACTATATTTAATATAGTAAATTATTTTTTCCACCGGAGTGACTTAGTAATAAAAAACAGGGCATATTTCAGCAGTTTTATTGCGCTTTTAAATCCCGATGAAACCAATATAAGTTTGACGTGTCTGTATGTCTTTTTATGGCATCATAGCTTTTAAATAGATGAACCGATTTCGATGAATTTCTTTTTGTTTGGAAACTGATGTGATAGTTCTTAGCTGCATTGCTTATATCTTTTTGTTAGGAGTTTATAGAAAATTTTTAATTCCGTATTTTTTTATACTCGTTAAGTTTTAGAGATAAAGGCAGTTTTCTGTAAGACAATTTTTAAAAGCACAAAAGCAAGTACATCTTAATTGTTGAGGTATTAAGTAGTTACAAATATAGTGTCTGTAAGTTACGGTTGACCCTTACCGTCCCTTACATGAGCCGTGTGTTTGTTCGCTCTCTTATCTCAAAAAAATACAAATAAAGATATTCTAATTCCTACGTGGATACTTTTTTAATCCACATGTATTTATTATGTGCTAACTGCTAACTGCTGACTGGTTTTCATAGGAATTATATTTCAAATGTTATGTTTCACAATACACAATGTCTGCAAATAAGTAAACTGTCATTCTCATTGATTTGTGTTGCTTGCAAAATCACGCTGAGCTAGCTGTTGCTTTCGGATTTGCTCACTTAATTTAATTTTTCCAATAGTTTTAACCCGTCAAGTTTTTCATGTGTTTGTATAGTAAATACGTATCTTCACGCCCGTATCCCTGAAGCAGTAGACATAGGTACCACCAGGGCACCCATGACTAGCCGAAAACGCTAAGTTCCAAAATAAGACAGGTGACAAGCCTATCGCCAACTGGGCATATATCCAATCCTGGGCAACGTTATTTTTATTGGAAAATTGAAAAAGCACATTTTCTTTTGATTGCCCGACTCTGGGATCGAACCCAAGACCTCATGAAGTGCAGTCCAACATCGAACCGCGAGACAACAGAGAAACACAGTAAGCAAATGAAATATCTGGCCCCCTTACATTACTATCAAGGTACTGTAAGGGGGTCAGACATTTCGTTAGCTTACTGTACATATGTATATATTGTTATTTGGGTATTTACCTTTTCATATTAACGTTGTTTTACCATTTATTTTTTTAAAGATTATAAAAGGCTTTACAGTTTGTTAATAAATGAACTTACGCTATTTAGCTAGAATTGGGCTCAAACAGGTTTAATGTTTCATAAAACATTTATTTCGGGCACGTATGGGTAAATTCTCTTTTATATGAATATACCTACTTAATTAAAAATGTATAACCAGTTTGGTCGCGTGCGAAGCGTGAATAGAATTGATATAATGTATAACAAAGTATAGGTAACTTAACACTGTAAAGTATCTCCATGCTCGTATGTCGGTGGACATAGGCAGAATCAGAATTAAAAAAAAAATACTACATACAAGTTCAAGCAAAGAAACTGGCTTGTTATTGTGACAAAACAGGCCATTTGAAATCTAACCTACATTACGAACTCACATTTTTAAATTACAGCAATTGTTATAGGTGTCCAATGACGCAAAGAAATATAGTTTAATACTTGTTCATAATACTATTTTGTTCCGATAAATGCATACCTATTTGGATTTTGCATCGAACTTGGCACTCAATTCGATCTCTTTTCTTTTTCGACGATGACGACGACGACGAGGCCCACAGTGAAACACAATTTTAATACTGAACTTGACTCTACTTTTTACATTTACTCGTATGTTTTTAGTTTGATACTAATAACACAAGCACATAATAAAAATCTTTTCAAAGTAGTCCTCAAAATTGAGCCAGGATATTTTGAATATTTAAATAAAAGAATAAAAAATAAGACTTAAAATAAATAAATCATAGTTCTAATATTTCATGTTACGTGTTCAAGTTCAATGACCCACGCACGATGTATGGACTATGGACATCAGCTGAGAGTGATCGCCCGGCTTTTAACTATGTTTATATTTTACTTAAGTTTTGAAAGACACACTATCCGAGGCTAGGTAAACAAAACGTTCCAACACTACAAAAGTTTCATATTTCTTAAAGATCACTGAATAATTTTGTGAGAGGTAGGCGGTAGCTAGCCGACGACTGGTTATTAAAAACTACCTACCTACAACGTTTATAAGTACATACAGTTAATGTTAGATTGGGTCGCTAACAATCTTATTGCTTAGCCGACACAGCGAACTTCGTATCGCTTGGCATTAAGAGATACTAACAGTTTTAATGGAAAAAATTAAGGTATTGTTTTACCACTTTTCGTACAATTTTCCCAGTTTTTCTTTTCATAAGAACCTTCTCTTGCCAACAAAAAAATAATAAATCAACAATAAAAATCCGTCCGCTCAGGCGTGATGCGATGACCACGCAAAGTGGGGATTCATTTTTATATTATGTAAGTAGATTTTTTTATTTTTTACGGCATTATGTATCAAAATATTACTAGGTAGCTTATTATAAACACGTACACGTTGACCCTAAAGGAATTTACTTATTAAGCTATCGCATAGCTTCTATCGCAGGCCTTGAACGTGGAGACTGAATCCAGAAATTCCGTAACGAAAAAAAAATTCCTAACACCCCCCACTCCAACCGGTACAGCGGTGACACTTTTTGGTTTTGCCATCTATCGATGAATAGCAGAACTTTTAATGACTTTTGATCACACTCGTCTCTTTAGTTTAGTAACTCGCCTCTAGATGGCTCTAGGTGGTATCGGCGTTATTGCGCATGCGTAGTCCCCCACTTCGCCCAGCAATCTGGTGACTCATACGGCCTGCTTATGCAATTGCTTTACCGCGGCAGCCTCCGAGTGCCATAAGTCTTTTTTTATGGAGACGATTTTTGTTTGATCCCCCTTGCAAGTTTCTGCACGGCATTGTCACCAGGGGTCTTGTTAGTAATGACCTATATTGAAATATATGCTTGCCTCTTACAAACTTTCGAGAGTTTTTTTGCGGGTGTACTGCTAAATTACTTTTATTTCTCGTGTTTGAATTGACAACATCAAAGGGATTTATTGAGATTTTAAAGCCGAATTATTTATTTCTTCGTTTTTTTTCTGAGAGAAATTCTTTATCAAATTTATTCTGGTATATATTTAAGTATTTCTATTTATTAGTATTGTTGACTAACACCCATAACACAAGCATATAATTTTCTTACTTTGGGGTTAGATTCAATTTGTGCGACATGTCCAGGGATATGTATTTATTAAGAATGCCAAACTTTATTTGCCTATTAAAATTTATGTCGATTTACTAATTTAAATTGAAATAAATCGCGGGTATAAATACTCTCTAATAATTGCAAATAGGTTATCGAAAAAATCATTACGAAAAACAAAAGTTGCAGTAGTCATGTGGATCAAACATTAAGTAACATGTGTAATATTTTTATATTTCAATATACGTTTTAATGTAGTATTACATAAAGTATTAACTTTCTGCACTCTTGCATGTAAACGTTAAAATCGAAATTTCGTACACCGCGTATTTTAACTCCAAAAACGAAGAGGTTCTCAATTCTCTCAAACTCAATAATTCATACATTTTTCACTCGTCTTAAAGACTCAAAAACTACTGATGTTGATAATTCGGAACCATTTCGGAATCATTTGCTATCTTTTGAAAAAAGAATTATGAAATCGCGACATGGTACCCAATGAAATAGTTGCAGTTGATGTTGGCAGCTTTACTGTGCTTAATTATTTGTATATAGAACAAAATTTACCGCAATGTCATATTTCGTGGAATTATATCTTTAAATAAATTTGGTAAAAGTGTCTGCTACAGTGTTTATGCAGTCCTACTATCTCAGAACGGTAATTTTATAGTGTTGCTATTGCTAAGTTAAGGCTTTTGAATATTAAGTTTTATTTTTTATGTATAAGTATAGATATAGATTATGTACCTACCTACAACATTTAAAAAAAATAAAAATAATGAAAGTGAACTAACCTTTTCAAAGAGGTGTGTTTGCTGCCATTGCTGAGCAGCTTATGCTTTGGTTTTTCATGCGCCCCTGTCGGTGTTGACGAGGACAAAGTCAAGTCACTCGCGAAGGAGCTCGTCGAGGAATCCTTGGATATATTCGTTCGGGTTCTCCTGGCCGAGGACTCAGGGCTGCCAGGAGTCGCTAATTCTAACGCCAACCGGCCTTTACCAGGTACTGGGGGTGGTTTTTCTTCCACGGGAACAACATAGGACAGCATGGCTGCCCCTTTAATCGTTCCTTACATTCACACTCACAGTTTTTTATGTCACGTGTTGCACTTCTTTAATAATGTCCATATTAGGGAAAGACCTCACGCGCAATGTTTCTGCTCCAGTCCTTACGTGTGCAGGTTTCTGAAAGATAACACCTTTAAATAGTATGTGACTGATAAGAAAAGGACAATGTCTTATATTATGCATGAACAATCTGATAACGCTAGCTTTTTGCCCGAGATTTCGTAAGTCTTTACCGTGCCTCCTCTTAATGTCATTTTAAAAGAACGCTACTTGATTTCTTTTATGTGATAAGATGGAGAATAAGCACAGTGCTGTGTTATTTATTTTGTATGTTTGTAATTACTCGGCCAACAACGAACCGATTTTGATGTAGTTCGATGTTATGTAGGTCTTGATTTCGAGGTGATTTCATATTTTTTATCAAAATAGGCTTGTGTCCACCAATAATAAATCGGGTTTGTTGTGGTATCTATAGTTTTGTTATTATTAATAGATGTCAATAAAATTTATTATTTACAATAAAATATAAAGATTAATTTTATTTTTAAGAAATATTACTGCTGAAAAAAAAACAATTTCATCATGTGACAGTGAACGCGTTACGTCACAGAGTGCGTCCGCCATTGTTGTTGTTGACGTTTTAGTAGTAAACACAGTAGTGATCGAAGAATTTATCGCAGTTTTTTTGCATTTTGTCATAATAGATAACCAGTTTTAATAATAGTAAAACTTGGAATCCATTTTTTAATTAAATAAAACAAAGCAAAGTATCAATTACCAACTACGGTTTGTTTTGTTTTGCACTGAGTGACGTCATTCAGAACGCCATGATAGTTTAGAGCGTTTTCGCGGCAAATTTGTACAGGTTTATAAAAAAACTAAAAATAATAATGTTACTCATCGATTTTTGAAAATAAATTCAGTTATTTCTGTTCAATATCGAATAAAGGAGAGAATCAATCACTAAATACATTTTTGGACACAAGCCTATTAGGGATCATCTCTGAATCATTAGCTATCTTTCGAAAAAAGAAATATAAATTCGCAACGTGGGAAAAAATAACTAAGATCAATTTTTTGCAGTTTTATTCTGCTTAATTAATTGACCAAATCATGTTATATCAACAATGCCACGAATATGATTTTGTGGAATATTCCACGCTTTTTGAGACGCTGAAAATTCGAAATTCAAATACATCACGTTCTTAATCTCACCACACACACCCGGAATTTATTACAAACGCGGCAAATTTATACAAGTCTAGACCTATCCCATAAATCAGGTATTGTTTGTACGAAAATGTAAGTTCTGCAAAAAATCGTTTCGATTTTCCGAATCGGAATTCCATAACAATATCCAATTACATGTGGCGGGCCCTAAGCTTATCCACTCCATACTGTTCGTGAACCATTGTAACTGTTAATAGCCTACTCAAACAATAAACGTAAGAAATGCTTCTCATAGTTTTACCATTCAGTTCCCAATTGAACACTGTTATTGGTTTATTTGTCTCGCTCTGATGATTCTGTGTCAATTTTACATATTACTGTGGGAATCAAAATCTCAGCCTTCCGTCACGGATCAGTAACCGGCCGTTGCCAAGAATCCCGTGTAATTTAATACAAATCGACTTGTTCCGGCGATTTCATTTTTATTAGTTTCTATAAAATTCTATTCTGTAGAATATAGAATAGAATATAAATAAATAAGCAAACAAATAGTTATACTTGGACAAGTTACATAAATTGAATCTAACCCCAAAGTAGGCAAATTATATGCTTGTTATGGGTGTTAGTTAACGATTCTAATACATTATGATACATATTTTCGGCTAGTCATGGGTGCATTGGTTGTGCCTCTGCCTACCTCTTCTACTGACATGGTCGTGAAAATTATTTTTTTTAAATTAACCTAGAAACTTACAAGCTGCCCTTAGAATTACACAATTTAATTCAATTCAATACAATGTTTTATTGCCTATTTTGCCATACAATCTCAAAAAATGAATAAAATTAAAGAACACGCAAAAAGGCCTCTCAGTAAAGAACTCCAAAACGTAATAAAGTATTTTAAAAACACAACTTTGAAAATAAAAACAAAAGAATGATCCAGAATATAATATTTTGTTAGAATTAGCGAAATGAATGCTACCTACTCGTGTAGTGTGAAGTGCTAAGTGTTTTTTTCCGCACAGTCGGAGCCGCTGTTCATTAATATTAATTAATAAAGTTAATCTATACTTATAATAATTAACAAATCTGAACAAAATATATTTTTGAAAACAATATTAACTCCTATTATTTATTAGGTGGTAAAGTTTCGTAGTGACTCTACCGGATTGGTTCCACCGCCTTACCCAATCCTACCGCCGTAATATCAGTGCTTGCCATTGACGTGTTCCGGTTAAGAGTATCAGGTAACCGGTAAACTTACTTTTGCTCGAGGTCTCCCTTTCCGAGACATCCCGTCCTCAGGTTGGCAACGCACCATTACCACCTTTAATGTCTGTAGGCGGCGTGAGTTTCTCGCCAGGAAATCCGTCTGCTTGTTTGCCTTCCAATACCATAAAAAACTACGTATTTTAGAACACAAAACTCTAATCGGGGTTCACAAAATTTTTGTCTGTTTACTTTTCACGCAAAAACTACTGAACGCATTTTATGTAATGTTGTTAAATAGTAGTTTAAATCCCGAGTGTATTTGCCGAGGGTATGAAAAATATTTTTTGCTGTATGAAAAATATTTCGTCACTACTAACCATTAATCAAACTAATAACCACTAACCACGAGAAGTTACTTTAAAGTGTGAATGAAGTCGCAAGCAATAGCTAGTGTTTAATAATAATTATAAAACAGTAACTACGCAAAATCGACTATTACTAAGTCAACAATTAAACAGGTATTGAAGTTATACTTCTTTTGGCGCGATTGGGAAAAATGATGAGAGTGAATTTTTATGATGCGCACGCACACCTACAGATAATTTATGTGACAGTCAAAAGCAACAACCTGAAGTTAGTTGCGAACCTTTTTACTTTTAATTATATTTTATGATTTTTAATTATTGTTGGATGCTATTTTTGTATGTATGCGTTGTGTTATTATTTGGTATTTTTGGATTTTTACACCATAGAAGCACTTCTTACGTGCGTACATGAGTACACATACTTTTTTTATTTATTATTATTGTATAGAATATAGATTAAAAATATTTTATTGTTTGTTTGTTTGCATTGACTACTGAACCATGTAAATTTTATATTATCCCTTATGGACGCTCGAGACTAGGTTATATTTATTACTAGAAAAAAAATCTTATGTACTTTCTACAATTCACTAAACGATGTTGGAAGAACGCAAAGCCTTGTTTATTAGTTATGATTCACGTAGTGGTAATAACAGGGATTAAAACATTCGTTGTAAGCGTTTGTTTGCATCCGTGTGGAACGTAGATTTAATCCAAATTTTGATTAGTTTCCCCGTTGTTGTTTTTCCCCGTGTTGGTCCGGGCTCCTTTGCAGAATAAACCATCTGCCTTTATTGCCAGGCAGCTCGTAAAAGGCAGCATAGGCTTATAATCACTAACACCGTGATATCTGACTAGGTCGTAGAGTTTCGCAGTGACTCGCCCGGATGGGTACCACCGCCTTACCTATTCCTGCCGCAATAGCGTCGTAAGCGTAAGGTAGCCGGTAAACTTACTTTTGCTCGAGGCCTAAGATCCTGACCTCAGATTGACAACGCACCATTACCATTTTTGGTGTCTCTAGACGGCGTGAATTTCTTACCATCAGGAAATCCGTCTGCTTGTTTGCCTTCCTACATCTTAAAAAAAAAATTCACCTTCACCTTCACCTTTCACCTCACCTTTGTAGAAGGCGTGATTGGGGCGTGATTACAACCGTCTGAATGTTGCTTATAAGACAACCGTCTCATTAGACATTAATGACGCTACTGGTTCGTCGCTATCTTAGAGCCTATAAGCTAGTCACGTGTGCAAGTTGTACTCAGATTGGTACACCGACTTACCGTTTTTATTGCCGTAACTTGGTGTTCGCCACTGTCGTGATCCTGCCTGACGAGTACAGTATCTGACAGAATTACTCATAAACTTAATTCAACCCACTCCCAGGTTGGCAACGTTTGTAATACAATGTGTGTTTCTAACCATCAGGAAACTCGCCTTCTTATGTACCTTATAATAGGCACTTATCATAAAAGTAAAGAAAGGCCTTTCATTGTTGGCTCTATCAATTAGAATATCAAGTCTTATGCCCGGTTTCCATATAGAAGAACCGACTGGTTTTGCTTACGGACCGTAGTTTATTGTACGAATCGTAATTCCGAAGACGACTGTCCATGTCGGTAAGAATACAGCCACAAGCCACAAAAATACGGAATTCAAAACATTTGTAGAACTCTACACGCCTTGTAATTTTAGACAAACTACAAATGCAATAAGCATCGTTGATCATAAAAAAGTAACTTCACGCCCATATCCCCGAAAAGGTAGGCAGAGGCACAACCAGGGCACCCACGACTAGTCGAAGATACTAACTCCCACAATGTGATAGGTGGCAAGCCTATCCCCAACCGGGCACATATCCTATCCCGAGCAACTTTTTGAAGTGAAACTTATTTATAGTCCATTGAAATGTTAGGTACATATTTTAGGCCTAACCATGCGTGTTTTAGAGGACGCAATTTTAGTTTTTCGTTGTGTAGGAGGGGTCAGTGTAAAGCTAAAACCAAGTTTTTGGGGTCGCCACCCTTGTCCCATGGCCGCCATCTTGAAAATAGGGGTTAAAACGGTTCTTATGATATATCTCTTAAACTATTTATTTTATAAAAAAAAATTATAGATTTTTGTTGCAAATTAAATTCTCTACAACTTTGGTCCCGTAACTTTTTATCGTAGAACAATAAATAAAAAAGTTATAAGCGAAAATCTTCAGAAATTCGAGAAAAAAAATATATTTTTAGGTATATTTTTTTTAATCATTTTACGAAAAAAATATATCAGACCATTTTTGTTGATCGTTTTTTGAGGAACAACTTTTATTTGCATCATTTTTTCATTAAGCCAATAGCTAAGGTTCTACAGCGCTCCGAAGTGAGTACTATCGTTTAGTTCTCTTAACTATACCTATATTATAATAATATGTCATCAGTTATTGCTTTTTTTTATTACTTTTAATAAAAAAAAATTATTATAAATTTTGCCATTGCAATTGGGGTCGCCACAAATTTGGTTTTAGCTTTACACTGACTACACATCAAAAAAATAAAATTGCGTCCTCTAAAAAACGCAACCCCAAATGTAACTTTTCAATGGACTATTAGAATCGTTGTGATTTCAAAGCGGGTGCAACGGAAAAACGACAGGTAAGAGACACAAATATATATTCTTCTCATTCTTTTGTCGATTTACTGAAGTTTCACTTCTATCGTGTGTGAATCGCACACGCACCTTTTTTGTTAATTAGAAAATTGGAAAAACCCATTTTTTTTGATACCCCGAACCCGGGACCTCATGCATATACAACAACTGAACCGCTAGACCACAGAGGCGATTAGGTTTGACTACTACGTTCGTTATAGCAATCGGACTTAGTCGTCGTGGCAGTAGACATTGTCAAGGCAAATCGCCCACGCATCCAGCAATTGAAATAAACGTACATACCGATGACGTAGATTTATGATTTTGTTCCTGACGTCCAAAAGTTTTGTAGTAACGGCCCCATGTTTCATCTGGAAAAGAAATAATATGTTGAATGTAATGTTTATGAAAAAAATCTATGCTGACGACCTCCTTATTAATAACTAGCTGTTTCACGCAGCTTCGCCTGCGTAACTTGGCTTTTACTGCACCGATTTTGATGAAACAAAGCCTATGTAACTCAGGGGTAATGGAGCATTCTAAGAGTGAAAGAATTTTTGAAATCGGTCCAGGAGTTTCGGAACCTATTCATTTCAAACAAACAAAAAAATCAAACATTTCCTCTTTATAATATTAGTCTAGCTGTTCCCGCGAACTTCGTCCCGTTATGCTTGTATGGGAAAAATTTAAATGTTGTTTCTCCCAGTTTTCTCAAAATCCAACAAGATAAAAAATATCGTATGTCCTCTCCCGGTTCTAAGCTACTACCCCACTAATTATCAGCCTAATCGGTTTAGCGTTTCTTGAGTTATAAATAGTGTAACTAACACCACTATTTTTATATATTTAGACGTCACCATAGATGATTTTTTTTGCATTATTAAGTTTAACTCAAAACTACTAGTGCGATATCGAAAAAAATCACATGGGACGAACTCAGAGTAAAATTCAAAATTAAAAAAAATAATAAAGAAGTTACACAAATTAAATCTAACCCCAAACAATATGCTTGTGTTATAGGTGTTTTTTTAGTACGCCATCTGTGATCTTTTATCGTTATCATCAATATATTTGTTTGTGTGTGTCAAATGCATGGTAGTGTGGGTAATGTTTTATTTATTGATTTAATGTACTCTATAAGCATTATTATTAAAAATATTATCGTTCTGCACTTCTCCTATACATAAACTATAAGTGTGCCAAATTTTATGCTCCTGCGTCCGCACAATTTTCCTTAAAAGGGATCTAAAGTTTTGGCATCATGTAATTGTTATTTAAAAAAACAACTGTTTAAATTATTTCAAAGCAAAAACATAAACTTTATAACTTTTTAATATGTCATTAAAAAACAGTGGTTGTTGGTGTATTGTACCAACATGTAAAAATACCGGTAAATCTAATCCAAATAAATTTTTTATAAATGTTCCATCAAATAAATTAAAACGAAAAATGTGGTTGGATGCATGCGGGAATAAAAGTGAATATTCTTTATCAAGTCGACTTTATTGTTGTGAGGATCATTTTGATGTAAGTAATAATAAAAATCAAAATAATTTTATTATAATCAACTTATAACCTCAATTTTTTTTAATATTTTGACTGTACTGTACTGTTTGAGTAATTATT